>CABFOQ010008633.1:4079-28249 GCA_900660455.1 Gephyroberyx darwinii
TTTTTTTTTTTTTTTTTTTTTTTTTAATAAAACAGGTGATGTAAATTCCACAAATTAAAAAAAACAAACCAAAAAACACCTCACTTCAAAATATGTGTCAAGTGTATTTATAAAAATAACATGAGACTATGGGCTACATTGCATGTTATTAGCAACATGGAGAGTTTTGTAATAAAATACATTTAGAACATATATCAAAACATAATCAAACATAAATAACAATGCTTTTTACACAGTGAAATAAGCACAAATTTATAAAAAGAAATAGTTACAAAAAGTTGTCACTGCATTCCTTCATTCTCTGTCTCAGGAGAATCTCAACTTCATGTTTTTGTTCCTTCTTTGGTTCCCCGGGGAACTTCTTCAGTCACAAACTGAGCACTGCAGCTGCAACGCCAAAAACATCCTGAACCTTCAACTGCTGTAAATTATATGGCTTCATATTTGGAATCAGCCGACCCCGCTTTGACTAAGGGTAGTCATGCCTTTGATCAGCTTCTGCATAGTTTCAACACTATATAAACTAAAAAAATAATCACTTTTCAACGTGAACCTTCAACAAATGCATTTACCATTGTGTGCAAGCAACTGTAAACAGCACCATGCTCTGCAAATTCAAAACAACCAGCACCACAAAACATAATCAACAGCATTTAAAACAGAGGACAGTAGGGACAAAATAAATACATACTAGACTTCAGAAGAGAACAAAAGCCCTTATATAACTCAGCTTATACAGATTGGGGGGGTACCATATAGTACTATAGTAATACACGTTAATGCAGCTTTAATAAGAACAATTATGTGATACTTTTTTAATCCTGTAAGGAACGCTTTCCAACACAGGCGCTTGAACCCGAGTCCTCTGGTTGAAGGTCAAACTCCCTACTTATGACGCCGCCCTGCTGCACACTTCTTACATACATACAGCTCCCCCCTTATTCTCTTCTAGAGTATATAGAGAGAGGGAGTGTGGGCTAAATAGTCATCACAAATAATTCTTAGCATTTATTTGGGTGGGCTCTACTGCATTACTATACCACCTTTCCGCCCAATACATAGCCTGCATACATACAGATCCCCCTTATTGCTACCGAATGGTTTGGGGAGTACATTTTCTGCAGAGAGGAGGCTGGTGAGTGGTGTAAAATACGCAGTGCCTAGAGACATAAACACACAAACATAACAGATCAGGGCTAAACAGTAGTTGCAAATAATTCCCAGCAGTAGTTTGGGTGGGGTTTGCTGCATCAGGACAATTCAGGTGCCAGCTAAGGCGTCCTTCACACAAAGACTTTCAAAGACTTTCCCTGGAGAGTGTCTAAGCTTTCCAGCTGTCATCATATTGCCCTATCTGGCAACTTTCACCCATCCTGCACCAAAGTAGGTGAAATTAAAGCATATAAGTATTTGCAAATACTAGTTGACCCAGATCTGGCAGGACGTGGTGCTGGCTATATGGTTTTAATCTGTATGGACCTATGGTGAGAGAGACTGTAGATACACACAGAGAAAAAAAACATGCTTGCGTGGTAAACACACACATCCAAACAGATTGTCTGTTGATAAAACCGAAAAATGTAGTTTGAATTTTTGCTAGCTTGTCATGATGTTGGCCATGCTGACTTTTATATATATATGTGGCTGCCTCTATTATAATATAGTAGGAGTCAAAAGCATTGTAGTGCTAACGGGCTTAAAGAGAGATTGCTGCACCCCCCCTCACCCCATTCATTCCCAATGGACAATATCAGGTCAACACTTCAATTTAAAAATGTAAAAATAGTTTCATCATGTCATATATCAGTGAATTGATTAGGGAGGGGACCGTGATAGCCTTGCAGGCTGGGATTGCCCCAACTATATAGTAGTCTAAAATTCAATGCAACACTAAGCTGTGTGGGTCATTTTCCTGAAGTCATTCCTTAAGCCTCATAATGTATCAAAAACCACAAACTCTTTGGCAAAATAGGATTATGATTGTTACAAGCACCATATACATTGGTGCACAAACATAAAAAAAACAAAGTTACAATATATTTAAAAAAAAATACCCTCATACAAAAAAAGCTGTATCATGGATATTAACACAACATCAGTGCTCTTAAAAACAAAAGTCAAGTAAATAAAGTTTGGGTGCAAATTGAAAGAGACTAATCCCAGGCTTGGGGCAGTTTAGTCTAAGTGCTCACTGCTAATGTGTCTTCATGCGTCCTGTGGCTTCACTGAGCGAGGAAAGCATCGAGCTCAGCGATGACAGCAGCCTGTCTTCTAGCTACAGTGTTCAAAAGCCGGAGAGGAAAAGATGGAGTCCCTAAGTCCACCTGAGGAGAAGAGAGGAAAGTAAAAAAAACATGCAACGACTAAGATTATTCACACACCGTTTATAGGCAATCGCTTTGTATGATCATCCTATCCCACCTGCAGCAGGTAGATGACCCTAATGGCTTCTTGTCCACCACGTCTGATGGGTTGAAGGACCCAGGCGCTGGGCATCATCTCCCCTCGGACAGCATCCACACTGGGACGAGGCAGAGATTCCTCAAACACAGACTGCATAGCCAGCACATGCAGGCCACCCTGAGGCAGAGGGGGAAAAATAAAATAATAAAACACGTAATGCAGGCCATGCCTTTTGATCAGCCAAGAACAAAGGCAAGTGTACACTGACAACATTTCATGATAACCCACAGCTGGCATGGATTCTTCCACACCCACTGCCTCTGGGTTAGTAACCTGTTTGGTGGAGTTTCTCTGATGCTGTGTTGTAAAGGAGGAAGAGCATCTAAACACCTGATAGTGTGGTCTGTGAGTGTATAATAAAACAAGTACAGATTTTGTGGAAAGTGAAAAAACTCCACACCATGTTGCTGGAGGACTATTTAAGACGGTAGTGTCCTCCTGGTTTCACACCAGATAAATGGGAATTTCTCCTTTAAAGTGTGACTTTGTGTGTGGTTACGCTGCAGATGCTCACTGGACCTTACGCAATGACTCCTACCAGCAATTATCTGCACCGGCTGGTTGATGGTACAACTGTACTGACCTGTTTGGACTCAGTGCTGATGCAGCAGAAGTCTCGCGGCTGGCTGAGGTGGCAGGTGGACGGGTCTGTTAGCAGGTAGACTAAACAGAGAGACGGGGAGAGACAGGATGAGCTAGGTGGACAGATAAAGAAACACACCTGGGAAAGACAAAACAAAGGGGACACTTTATTGCCCCACAAGGTTGGAAAGCAAACTGCTCGTGGCTTCACCTTTGGCCAAATTAAAAACCATTAATAACACGATACACTTTCAGTATGTAGAGAAAATCAAATAGACAAAATGTACATTGAGGTGTGCGTTGGAGTATATGAACTACAATAGGCCATATGTATGTATCTGTGATATTCAACATATTGCAGGTGTGAGAATGGAGCTGATCATGCAGTATGATGAAGTGCTATTTGTCAGCGATAACTGAGAGTATACTGTAGCTAGCTAATGGCTGCAGATGTATTCAGTGAAGTGAATGTTTTCACAGGCTTCATAACTATTTGTGCAAGTTAAATTCCATAATTATTCCATAACATACAGCTCAAACTCTAAATAACCAGTATTTGCCAGTGTCTCATAAATTGTTCATTTTGATTGTAATGTCTTAGGTCTAGTGTTGGCTGACTAGAACTATCATCTGGGATTTAGGCAATCACAAAGTTCACTTTTTGGGTTATTTCTTCCATGGCAGCTACATCTACTGGCAGCCAAACTTGGCATTAAACATTTGACAGCTTATGAGAAAGGCTGATTCTATAGCTGAATGCATAGAACAGGCTATTCCCCAGCCAGGCAGGCAGGTAGGTTAGCTCAACAGAGGGAGAAAACAGCATGCACACTCCAACAAGGTTCTCTGTGATGTGGTGCTGCAGGTACAAATGGCTCCACATGTATTTGACATTCAAAAATGGACAGGTTGGTTCACGCTGACTGCCTTTTTGAAAACAACAGCATTGTGCCTTCTGCACCTGATGGCAATTACAAATGTGGACGGTGTACAGTGTAACTGCACCTCGACTTGTCTCCTATAGGAGTTGCTGATCAAGTAGCCTGTGGGGAGGTCTCACTAAGTTTAAATGTGCACCAAGGTGGGGCTGAAGGGTTTAAAAGAGATGCAGGACACTGTTATTATTCTATTAAGTCTTGACAAAGGTCAGAGGACCGAAACGTTGACCAAATAAAGCAGAGTCTGCAACAATGTGTATGTGCGAGAGTACGTTTTTTATGACAAGATATGTTAGCTCACCCAGCTGAGTGCTGTCATCTAGTGGTCGTGTCCAGACAGAGCGGACTGATTGGTGATACATGTGGCTCTTGGACGGCTGTCGGAGCAGGTTCCACAGACTAGCCAGGGGCCTGTCCAGCTCCCCGGCCCCCAAGAAACCATGGACAGACGGGCTGGAGGAGGGCTTGTAGTAGGCCTGGATGCCTCGTTCTGTGCCCTGGTACCTAAATAAACACAGACACAAATATATATAACATATACCTATGTTTTTGAAGGAATGCATCCCTTTTAAATTCTTATTTTTATTTGAAAGTCGACTGAGAGGAAGTAGTGCAGAAGTAAGATCCCATGCACTAATATACTAGATGAGAACAGCAGGCAGTGAGATTATGGTGGTTGATCAGATAATGGATGCAACCAGTGAAGACCATCATCATTTTCAGATGAGTTTAAAACAGAAAAGACTCACCTCCAGCCTGCTGTGGCTTTGCCCATGACCAGGTTGCTCAAATCCCCAGAAGAAGCTAGTCGCACCTGGGTAGAAAAGACCTTCTGTTTATTCCTGATAATAATCCCAATCGCCATCACATCTTTTTTCACCTGAAAGGATAAACTACAATATGTGCACACAGTAAGTGAGACTCATTATGATGTGCGAGGGGATAATGGTGACAGGATTTATGGTCCTATTTAAAGTAAGTGTATTTATCATGGCTGGATTTATTTGACGTTTTTACTGATATGCTGCAGCACCGTGGGATCCAAGGAAATTTTATCTTCAGGACAGCAAAAAATGTTTTATCTAATCTAGTGTTATCTCTATTACCTCAGCCAGAGCTCGACCGAGGAGACTGGATGTGATATCCTGATAGGCTGTGGATATGGAAGAGGAGGAGCCAAAGGAGGCGGTACGTTGACGTATACAGGTCGGAGGTGATGGAGACGACGTCATCAGGGGCTCAAACCCTGTGACCGGAGGCTCGAGGCGGACATCTAGTCAAACACATGGAGGGTCAACATGGATTTTAGATACAGAGAATAGAAAGAGGAGGATGTAATGACAGATTGGTTGTATTTAATTGCTAATAATGTTGAAATGTTTCATGCTGGTAGCCATTTCTTCAATACAGTTTAATACGTTTTGACATAGTTTTACAACTTCCTACATCCTTTTGAGTTCTGAATTATTGTACATGGTAGCACACAAGTTTTTTTAATATTTGACCCATATTTGACGATTGTTTTGCCAAAGTCTGTTTGGAGCTTGTGAATCATTGTTCAGTCCGTACCCTGGGCGGACAGCCAGACTCTCTGGGTCTTCACACTCTGAGGACCACATATAGGGGGACGTGTCCTGACCTTCAGCCCTTCATCCTGGAACCCTGTGGCCTGGACCAAAATAACAACATCCATAAAGTTAGCCTCTGCAATGCTCATTCAAAGAAAGAAAATGACTACAATGGCAGGCTTTATCGTCCAATCAGCCATTTACAGTACTGAAGTTATTTGAAATTTGAACAGAAGTTGAACTTAGCTTCTTTAAAGTTTGGTGTGAAAACATGATTTCAAACCCATCCAACACAAACTAAAAACCCATTTACATTCTTACATCTCTGAGTATATACAGTATATCTTATTTCAAATCTATTGAAATGTGTGACATGAATGTACCCACCTGTCCATTCAGAGTGGGTCTGCTGCCATCCTTTAGCTGGGCTGTGTTGCCACTGTTGTAGCCCGAGGTTGGTCCAGAGGAAAGGCTTAGACTGGACCCCGTACACAAGGTGCTGTTGCTGATTCTTGTGCGATACCTTAGGTCATCCTGCACCACACATGGATGGAAATACCAAAGAAAATATCTCTAATACTGCAGTATAACGAGTAAAATATCAGATCCCCCAATATCCACCAATAATATCTTTCTTTATTTCTTAATTTGATGTCAAATTGTATTTGCTTTGTTTTAATCTACTCAAATGGTGAACTGTGAACTGTCCTGATACAAGCTAAATTATTCTGATGCAGTAAACCCAACCCATCTGGTGCTCAAGTGGATTAAACTACTTCTTGACCCAGGTCTGAACTAAAACTTCATATTGTGACACTTGGATGACGAGTGTGATACTGCAATGGCACACAAACTAACCTTGACTCCTTGAGACAGGGCCTGCTGCTGAAGCCTCCTCTTCTCCTGCTCCGTCCTCTCTCGCAGTCGTTCTCGTGCCCTCGCTATCTCTGTCCTGGCCTCCTCGCGGGCTCGGCCGTAGTCACGCAGCAGCTGTTCAATCTCAGACGGGTAATGGCCCTCTCCTCTGGGAGGGTCTGGTATTCTGAAGTCATATAGATACTTCAGTGAGAACTCACAGAGTAAAGAAACGTGAAGCATCCACTGATGGTGATATTCAACTGCAGGAATGTGTATTTGATTTGATGCAATAATGATAGTTGTCAAAGTTCAAGTTCAACTTGGTCAGTCACTTCCATGTATCAGGATACACACATTGGAATTTGGGGAGTGCAATAATACAAAGAGCATTCACATATCATACAAAGAGACCCAACATGTTAAATGTGAAGGTCATCTGCAAATACCTTTTAGGTGAAAATTTTCCAAATTAAAATGGGAAACATTTATATTTCCAATGGAAGCCTGATATGAGACTTTGATCTTAGGGGCAGTCCAGTGTCTTACCTGGTGCTGTCTATCACCTCTTGGCGGAGCTGTTGCAGGTACGCCTTACGTCGGCTGGGCATGGCAGAGACTCTGGAGGAGGACTCGGCCTCCTGGGGAGGGGAGCGAGGATGCTTACTGGGACTCAGACTACGAGCTCTCCGGTAGGTCTGGAGACGCTCCTCCCTCTCCTGCCTCAAACCCTCAATACTCCTTCGGTGTCTGAGAGGGCAAAAAGAAACAGGAAACACATTTATGCCGATTTGGTCAAAAAATGCATTATCTGTTTTCATAAAAAGGTATTGTTATTATTCTGAAAATACATATCTACATATTTTATCTGAAAATTTGATTTCACCTAATTTTTATAAAATATTTGAGCCGATTTTGATTTTAATTATTACATCAAAATAAGAGAATCTGGGCCAGTTTCATCCTTACCTGTCGTACAGCTGCTGTTTGGTAGGAACAGAGGCTGGAGGCTCCACCTCCTTTCTGGAACTAGGGCCGAGCATCTTTAACAGTGTATCTGTCTCTCCCAGGCTGTAATGAAGCTTGGCCTCTGCCAGCTCCACAGTCAGTGGCGGAGGGTTCATGCTGAGATTGACCGTAGCCATCACCTGCTCTCTCTCCTGTCGGAGTCTCTCTATCTCCCTCGCCTTCCTCTCCCTCTGCGCCAGAAACTCCACATTCGAACCGTAACTCTCTGTCTCATCCCACTCTGCACAGTTTCGGCTCTTATCGTGCACTTTGGTTAGATATGCAGCTGGTTTGTTGGGGAAACTATGGCATTGTTGCGATTGTTGAGCACTGATGCCAGACCAATTGGTGAACTTGTTGTGTATGGGCAGGTCCTCTGGGACCCTCTGGTGGTCATAATGTGGGAACACACTGGTGATTGGTTTGACGTTCACAAGGACGTCTGTATTACATTCACTAGGAGCCGATGATACCTTGTCATCCTCTTGAATTAGGACAGTCCTGTCACTGACAGGGGAAGGGTCGTAAGCATCATCGCAATAGTGTACAGAATCAACTGATGGTCTTGGTTGGTATTCCATCAGTTGTGTTGTGTAGCTTAGAGTGCTGCCATGTCTAGTTTTCCCCTCCTGTTTGCAAACATCAGCAGGAGAGGTGTGGTTCTGCATATCTAAGCAATTACTAGAAGCAGGATTCACCCAGTGAGGACTTTGTGGAGAGGTCATCTGCCATTTGGTTTTTGGTGGGGGGTTATGTTTTTTTATGGGGTCTGTTCTTGTATGGATGACATTTCTTCTGTCACTGTCTGCGTATTTATCCAGTGAGGAACTAAGGCTTGTAGAGCACCTATCAGATCCCTTAGGACTTGAGCAACTCATTTCACTCACCTTCTCAAGTGATATGGATTCAACTGATTTAGTGGAGGAGAAATCGCAATGCTGTCTGGGAATTTGATCATTGTCTGAAACAGATGTGCATGCTGATTGTTCATTGAGACTAAGACAAGGTATAGTAAGGCATTTTTTAGCATGTGAAATATAGTCTTCATTTCCATCTTGATGTTTCTGAGGACATAGTGCAGGCTGTTTTCCTCTCTGCTTCATGCTTATCCTTGCTCCCACGGTGAGAATGGGAGATGATGCACGGTCTGTGTATTTAGCCTGTTTCTTTGAACAAGGAGATGGGTCATTTCTTTTAGAGGGGATATGATTTTCTTGGCAGCTGTTTTTTGACGATCCACAGGTGCTTTGAGATACTGCACCACTTTTAGGGGTCAGTGCCTCAGGCGTGCTTTCCTTTGAGCTTCTAGAACAAGCAGATTTTATATGTTTCTGACATTCAACAGTAGTCTCCACAGGGGGTATTTTGTGAGGGGCATTCTGTGATTGCAAGCCAGATCTTTCTTTTGCAGCAGAGGTGTTAAATCTCAGCTCAGGCATGCTCTTTATCCTTTCATCGGTGTTAGCTTTAGTTTTGACATCCTCTTCTTGAGACACATTGAGAACCTCAGAACCAATCACTTTGACTATCACATTGACTTCATGGGATTTGGACCTTTCAAAGGGTGCTGTTTGATGGACAGTGACTTTCTTCTCCACTGGTGTTGAAGCCCTTTCTGTCTGGATCCCGATATCTACTGCTGTTTGGGTTGAGCAGTCTCTCTTGGTCCGATCTTTAGAGTAACTATAGGAGACATTGATATTTGACATGTTAACATTTCTCCTTGGGCTGGATTTGCGGACCTCACCTATTCTCATTCCTTGAACATCACCCAGCAGGTCTGAGGTGCTGTGAATCAGTTGCGAGAGGTGAGCAGACATGGTCTCTAAACTGGCCCATGTGGGGGATTCTTTAATGTCCAATGTTGTTTTCTGTGTTATGGGTACATGAGTTTTGCTCCTTTTGTGGTGCTCCTTCTTCATCAGAGCACTACTACTGGTAACAACATTAACCAGAGTTGTTTGAAGGCTACGCTCAGTCTGAGTGCCATGTTCACATGTCCTCCTTCTTTGGCATGTGGGTTTGTTTGCCTGTGACTCCTGCTCAGAGGAGTAAACCAACATGATCTCATCCACTTGACCAGAGGTATTACCACCAGGAACACTGGAGGAATTGCTATTCATGGTCAGGTTGGTTAGGTCATTGTCAATACCAAAGGATGGTTGTTGACATGGCGTAAGTTGAGATGTGGTCACTTGTTCTTTATAATCTTCAATACTGCTGAGAGTACTTGAGAGCCCCTTGTTGTTGGCGTAAGTGCTGAGATGAGAGTTGAAAGGAGAGTTCTGCCTATTCAAACCATTGTCAACACTACAGCATCTTGCTATACGCTTTTCAGTACAGTTCAAAAGTGGGGATTTGCAGGATAGGTCGGCAGCACTTCCAAATGCTGGGTTCTTATAGCACCTTTGATTCAATTCGTCGTCTTGCCACTGGTGAACAAACGGGTTAATGTCACTCGAAACAAAATGCATAGGGGAGTCCTGAGGCTTTAGTGTATATTGTGATTTGCTTTCTTTAGCATAGGGGATGATTGTCTCCATATTTGTCCTTTCCTGCATTGCTTGCGTGGCTAAAAGATGTCCTGTCTGGCTGTACTCTCTACCAACTCTAACTTGATCCTCATTTTTACATGGGGTTCCAGTGGAACAAGTCTCCATTGTAGATTTGCCCTTTGAACTTGATGTGGAAATATCTGTGTCTTTCCTTCTAAGCTGAGTGACCTCTTGTTTGCCATTACTCTGAGTTCCAGGCTTTACCCATGATGATGAAGGCCTGCTGCGATGCACCCTAGAGGTTATGTCATCCTCCTCATCCGATGAAGCCTTGAGTGAGGAGTCAGAAGAGGAGTTAAGATGAGCCTGGACCTTGGACCTTCTGAACCTCTTAGACTTTCCCTTTTTATGCTTAAGAACAGAAGTACTCTGTTTACCACCGGATGCCTTTATGTCCTCGTCTTTGGACATGGGATATCCATAACCATCACTTATATCTGTGTTAGCATTTTCCTGTGGTATTCTGTACAGAGGAGAGGCAGAGATATTTGTTTCATTTTTTGAATTTACTAAGAGCATTGGAGCATGTTCCAGGGTTTGGGGGTTCAATGTCCCATCATCGATTTTGCCATTTTTAACATGGCATGTGTTGTTATAATTCATATTGACCACACAAGTCTGAGCCAAATTAGACAACTGTATTTGTGAACAGCTGGACTGATGCTGTGCTGTAGCACAATACATATCTTTTGTTCTGGTCTCTGTTTCACCATTACAGGCATTTTGGTTGCTGTATTTCATGGCTATAGTAAAACTATCTTGGAAATGTTGTCCGATTATCCTTGGTGAGTTCAGTTTGTGTAAACCATTGTCTTTATCTTGGACATTGGATGCTGATTCCATACTGACATCCTGAGTACAGTCAGTTTTCATTTCCATGCCACCTATGGAAGATGATGTGTCAGAGAAGATTTGGTGAAGTTGTGGGCTATCAGGAGTCAATGCGGGGGCAACCAAACATGTCAGGTTTTCTGGTTGTTTAGAGCAAACATCATGGCTGGTGGGAGTATGATGGCACGTTTCTCTTTGTTTACCTATATCATTCATTTCCAAAAAGGAAGCATCTATCTCTAGAGTGTTTACTTGAGAAACAATACATTTTTTTGGTGTAATGGAATCATTTACTGAGTACAAACTAGTAGGATGCAATGTGGGGCTGTACTCAGACTCTCCATGGTTGTTCAGTGTATTTTGGCTTTTAGCAGAGGGGCATGGGGAAACAGAATGATCATTTACTGGCTTGTTTGATGTCCTTTCAGAAAATCTAGTAGTATGGTCAACCTTGTGTGTCACTTCAGTAGACATAACCATTTTGCTCTCATGATCAGCACTCTTTTCAGTAGTCATCTCTGACACTATGTGCTCACTTTGGTCCACTATCGTTTGACTGTAAAAGTGACCCTGTTCCATGGAAGGGTATTCACTCTGGGTCGCCATTTCTTTCATGTGATTACTCCTTTCATCTGTCAGCTTCCTTTCTGTCCCTCTATAGTCAATGCTATGGCCATTAGATGTAGAGCTGATCTTTTCTTGGACGTTTGATGACAAGGCATTCAGGCTTTGACTCCTACTCTCACTGATACCATCTCCATCCACCAATGACATTCGCATGTGCTCTTGCACTACTTCTGAGATCCTCAGGTCAATGGCACTACAGATAGCATCCCAGTGACGTACATTTTTTCTATGTTCTGGATGTCTTCTCTGCTTATCAATGTGGGACTCTCCAACTTGCTTTTCTACAACCACTTCCTTTCTCGTTGCGTCTCCTTTTTCAGTTCCTTTCCTCTCTCCAACAGAGGTACCAATCGGAGAATGTATGTAACCGCTACATTCAGAGTCCTCAAACATCCTGCACGTCTGTTCAAATTTCCTGCACGTGGTTTTGGACCCTAGCAAAGTCACAGTAGCCATTGTGTCTCGTTTGATGCTGGAAGTAGAATCAAATCTGGGGCTGGTAACTTCTACATCAGACTGCTTCCCTTTAGTGTCTCTGGTGTTATTATTGTCATCAGGCCAGATAACTTCTTGGCTGCTGATTGGTGTAGAGCAGAATGTTACCAACTCTCCACCGTTGCTCCTCTTTGGAATTTTCAAGCTGCCCATGAAAGCATCCTGTAGATCTTTGTTCCTCTTCCTGGAACTTTTACAAGCAGATTTAACAAGTTCCTGCTCTGGAAGTGCAAGGTCCTGCTCAGTGCATTTGGTTTCAAGCATGTATAATGTTTTGTCACTTGTAAGCGACACATCTTTGGTATTTCCAGCCTCATATGGCTGTATATATTTCAACTCTGTTTCACCATCTAGCTTGCATAGTATATTAGCTTCAGTGAAGGGCTTGAAGATACTTTTACTGTCAGACATCGCCCTTGATATTTCACCTTGGTTGTCAGGAGTTGTTGATAAACAGGCTTTTGATTCATGAGCTGAGGTGAAAATTTCAGTGTCAGGGGATTTAGCCCTACCAACAATCCCCACAGTAAGGATGTCTGTAAAAGCCTGATGTAATTTTACATGTTCCTGTGTTGCTGGTGTGGTGTAGTGAATCTCAGAGTCAACGGGTGACGCACAAGCAGTTTCATCTGAAGGGGACAAGGATGCTGGACACTTGTTGCTGCTGTAGTTTGGATAGTTTGCATCTATAAATGCCTTCCCTACACTTTCTAATTGCACCCCTAAGTGCTCTCCATAACCTCGTACCTCCTCCCAACTCCCTGAGATCATGGCATCCTCTGTTGCTGGTAATATCTGAGAGTCTTGAAAATCCAACGTATCTGATGTACCCCCTGAAACCTCAAGGGTTTGTTCCTCCACTGTTATATTTACACCTTCATTGCTGGTGGATGTGGAGCTATAGCTTCTAGATCCACTCGGACAGTCTGAGAGGTCCATGCTGATTGGGCTGGGACTGTCGCTGCTCTCTACAGCTCCGGAAACCATTCTCCTTACGAAAGGTAGAGAATCTCTCTGAATCCTGGGACTGTCTGCTGCGTCGGTGGAGGACCAAGCGTCGGTGAGTGTGAGTAGGCTTTCTGGCTCCCTCACACTACAGCTGCTGAGGGAGCGTGGGCTGCTAGTAGAAGTGGTCTGCATGTTCCCAAAGTCCTCGTTCAATTTGGGTAAAGTGTCTCTGCCTTGGGAACCTGTTCCTGGTGGGCTATGTGAAGGAGGCTCCCTTGTTGCACCAATTTCTTCACTCACTCTTGTTGTAGGGCAGCCATGTTGGCTCCCGCTCACCTCTGCTGGGATTTTTTGAGGTTTCTGACAGCAGTCTCTTTCTGAAACAGAACTGATCTCTGATATCGTATTTTGCCCCATTGATGGAGGGGAGGAATCTGTCACCAACGAGTATGTTGGTTCTACTGTCCGACTTAATCTCTCACCTGTAAAGCATTTCCCACTGTTCTCCACAGCCAAGGAGTCTTTAGACATCTGGCTATCTTCGCTCTCTGCCCCACTCTGAGCTGCCTCCTCATGTCTCAACTGCTCTGCTAGGGCTGTGGCATAGGCAGAGGACAGGGAGTCTAGAGAGAAAAGGCTGTCACAGTCTGAGGAACCTTCATCCCTCTCTCCTTCATTTTCCCCATCTTCCTCCCATCCGGCCAATCCCTGCTGCCTCTCTACCCATCTGCCAGTCTTGTTCATCAGAGCTTCTGTACTATGCCACCGCCTCTTTCTAATATCCTCAGAGAAAGTCCTTTGATCAAGCTCCTCACATGAGACAGTTGTTTTAATGGCACATTTATTTCTGCTCATCTTGGTATTTTTTTGGCTCCGGTCTCTGCTTTGTCTCCAGTGAAACTTGCTTATTAACCTTCCCAGTGGTTTGGGGCGTCTTCCTCCATTAGCACCTGATGGTGGTTTTCTGAACACTTTGGACAGCGCTGTCTTTAACCCAGGTCCCACAGAATGAGAGAAAACCTTTCTGATTGTTTCTAGTCCTTTGCTACCTCCACGGGATGGGGTCCTCACATTCAAACATGGGACATTCTGAGAGTTGGATTTGTCTGTTGTGGGTCCCTCTAGGTTGTCACTGTTTATTGGCTGTAAAGCAGTTCTATGTGGTGACTTCAGACTAAAAGGTGGGTTTTGATTGTTCTTAAAAGACAGGCCTCGTTTGGGGAGCAGAGGTTTTCTTTCTGGACGTTCCCGGCAGGTCTGAGCTGGGGGTTCCTCTTTGGCAGTCTCTTTGAGGTTTTCCGGAGAGCTGACCTTGCTCTTGCAGCCTTGACTTTGTTCTGAGGAGCCAGTGTTAGAACAACTGCTGGTCCTAGAACAACTCCTGGTCCTCTCCCGTGGAAGACACTCATCAGAAACCCACTTCCTGCAGCCAATGGAATCAGCCAATGGAGTCCTTGAAGAATTCAAAGTCAATTCTGTGGATCTGTTTTTCCTCAGAAAATGGCTGTCAGGGAATAAAAGAAACTTAAGTAAGTGATTAAAGAGTTATTTAATGAAATCTCAAATACTCATCGAGACTACAACCAGCCAAATGCGGGTACATTTTGCCTGTGTCTACTCTGTCAGCCACTTTGGCAGTGACCTACCCACACATGTTCTAGTCTGTCCTAAAAAAAAACTTATTGGCTGGTAAAATAGTCCAAGTGCCTAACTTTGGGCTGTATCAGCCCCTGTCGCAGTTGGACAAAGATGTTAGTGTTAATTGCATGCAGAGCAGGAAGCTGAGGGTATCACGATTCCACGTACTGACCTGAATACGGGGGTGTGCTGGGGGTAGAGGCGGGACAGGAGATCTGCTGAGAACGAGTGTCTACGTGAAACAAACGGTCGTCCTCTGGGCTGTGAGGGGGACCCCAGCTCAGGGGACTCTGGACTCTCTAACCCTGGAGGTAGGGCCTTTTCCAGCCGCTGCAATTCCCTCTTAGCCTCCAACAGATGACGCTTGCGAGCGATCCTCTCCAGTTGGTAATGCAGCCTTTTCCGACGGATGCGGCTCTCAGCTCGGCGCAAGGCGTGATATCTCAGTAACTCTTCCTGCACTGCCTTCTTTGTGGCCCTCACCACCTGTGACGGAGGCTTCACTGTCTGACCTCCCTGGTCCTCGGACCCCTGAGTAGTCAGTGTCTCCAGGAGGGGGACCGGGATGAGGTCTGTCTGAACTCCAAACTCTTGGGTCCCTTTCTGCTCTACAGTCGCCAGGTGCCGTTTCTCCTGCAAGATCCACTGCTGGACTGTTGGTAACAAATCAAAGAAGGAAGTCATAAGTGGATGGATATCTTTAGTGTATACAAAACATTTATCAATACATAGGATCTGAGGTAACTAGCCACTGAGCTATTATGTTCTACTACGTAGAACCCTGGCTTGGCTCTTGGTAGTGTTCAAATTCAAGTTCAAGTTCAAGTTCAAGTGGGTAGTGGGTAGCAGGTATGTCATTGCAGTAATTGAATGAGCACCTGCCTCCTTTCACAGATGTTTCATTACTAATATATAAGAAATTGTACAGTTAAATGTAGTTTACAATCAATTAAATACAATATTGGCTATAATATAACAGGTGATATGTATTTCAATAAATTGTTCAGATGGCAAAATGTTCCTATGTAGTTACACTACAATTTTTCCCCTTTGTCATAACACTTACAGCAATACTGTTTCAAACATGGGTTTGGAGGGTGTACTTACTTTCAGTGTGCTGCTGTTGGAGGTGGGCCTGCTCCCTCTCCAGCTCTCTCTCAGCCCGTCTCTGTTCAGCCTGTATCTCCTGTCGCAGACACTCCACGTAGCGCTGCTGCTCCTCCACGCGCTGTCTAGCAAGAGGCTCCTCACTGGGGGAGAGACAGGGGCCCAGCTTCCCCTGAAGCTCCACTCCTCCAACACTATGAAAACAACACACAGATACAGGATGAGACAAATACACTAACAAATGGTGAGTGAAAAGATGAGGCCGTCAAAGGCCTGTGATAAACAACCAATCATTTTACCTCACTTGAGTAAAATGTCCAGAATTCAAAGTTGTAGAACAACAATCCCTAAACCACTGAGTGACTCGCAGGTTTAAAGTGAGAGCTACTGTTGTTGCTTTTTAATGCAGCGTCTTTGTAACCAAGCAACAGCTGAGCCTGTCTGGTAAACAGCTAGCTGGGATTGCTCACAGAAGCTGATGAAAAACACACCGTCTCCACCAACTGGAAAGAAACATGCATGAAGCATTAACCTATTTCTACTGCATGTACAGTAGCGGTACACTGGTACCTCGTATCAAATATGCATGCTGTGAGTTGGCAGAACAAGGTCAATATTTTTTTATAAACACAATTATAAACAACCTTATTTTGAAAAATGTGGGATGTGTTCTCTGAATTTCTGAAATTTTGAGTGACTGACCTGGAGTCAGAGGTGAGGGGGGAAAGGTCACTGTAGCTGCAGGTCAGCACACCCTCACTGGCCTGAGAACAGCAAAAAAAGGATTAAGTATCATGTTATACCAATATCACCATAACCCTAACATCACCACAACCCAATATTACTTCCAAATCACAATTTTACCAAAATTATCAACATGCTTTAAGCCAACATCACTTCATATCATCACAAACTCTTTGTCAACCCCATAATAGCAACAACCAACACCGCTACCATCATCATTGTTATTTCCAGCTGAGCAGCACCCACCCGTCTGCGTTCCCTGAGGATGGCTGCCTCCGCAGGGTGGTTGAAGCGGAACTTATGCACTCCTCCCAAGGTAATCACCGTCCCTAGAGACAGACAGAGACATTATCACGAGCTGTGCACAGGGTGTGTCGATGTAAACTGAGGAAAAGTGTGTGTGAGGGTGTGTCTCTGTGCAAGTGTGCGTGCATCTGTGTGAATGGGGCAGAGTCATACGAGCGTGTAAGTGTGTTTATCCTGTGTAGGCATCGGTATCAGTGCACCTGTGTGTGTGTGTGCATATGTGCATGTAAGCGCCATTTGTGAAGGCGAAGGATTCACACTGACAGGCCCTCATGCTCAATGCTGAATTGCTGCTCATATCTGACTGTTCTTGTCTATTCTAGCATGTAACTCATATCCCATACCAATATGAACTGACAGCGACGTTGAAACAACACTTTTTTTGTACCCACGCTTCTCCCGTTTGTTTGGAACACATGATGGTTACAGTGTGTGCCTTTATTTTGACGACACTGAGGCTTCTCCCCAAATAGCAATCAATCAAATTTGCTATTTCCCTTTCTTTCCATTGTTGTATGTTGCTGTTCTCCACGCTACGGCTATCTCAGCCAAGCTGTCGTGGGCGTCAAGATTATGACAACTGTCTCAGCTGAATGACACAAGATTTGTTTAACATCATGGCAACGCTGACAAATTCTAGTTTGAGTGTTCGAATTCAAGTTGCATGTAGGTTGCATGCCTCGGGATACAATTTTATACCACATATCCATGTGCATCGGATCAGAAAGGAAAAAATGAGACTCCGTGCAGCTTTTTGTTGTTCACACTGAAACATGAGATCTGTGTCACACGTGAGGGGGAAAAACATCTGAATTGGTACTCTTTCTGCTGCAGTGTGCGAACATGTGATTTGTGGAGGACATGGGCTGACCTTGAGCCAGTCTGCAAGGTTCAGTGACCTCCCTGTCGTTGACCAGGCAGACACACCCTGGCAGCGGTCTGAGAGTCACCACCCCTCCCTGGTTCTCAATCTCACAGCTGGCACTGCCCTGCAGAACTGGAGACATAGTGCAGATACACAGTCAGACACACTGATTTAGGAAGCACTGCTGATCCAGCTACAGTACTGACATCTGTAATCACCGCCCAATGCAGCATTTCATTTTGTCCTTTCAAAACAAGATTTGTATCTCATGTGTGTTAAATAGTTAAAATACTTCTCTCCGCCGTTGGTTTCTGTTTCATGTTGTTTGTTATTTACTCTGTAATGATGGCTGTGAGGGGTCGTGATGATGCTTCTTGTGAGGTATGTTTACAACACGCTGAGAAAAAAAATTCTCCTCCCTGAGCACACTCCAGATCTATCTATCCAAGGTTTGAAAGAGAACATCAGCAGCAAACAGGGAGACCAAATGAGTGACTTATACCTATTTGTGGCTCTTCTAGTTGGTCCTGAGGTCCGATGTGGGTTACCCCTTCCTAAAACACATAACCGAGAGTTAAACACGACAGCCACACTGTACACCACATCAACAAAAACATCAGAACAAACCTCACAGTAGCTGGATGTGCCCCGAAACACACATTCCACTGCAGAGTTGTGGCAAGAGCATCACATCATGTCCTTCGCAGAACTATTCTCCTTTCACTTCTCTCATCTTCCACTTAGCAGACAGGAAAAAGATGATTTGTTTACCTTGAAGCCTTATCTAACGGGATTAAAGGCTTTCTTAAATAATGTCAGAACCACATGTGCTCCCAGGTGGCCCCGGCTCTTCACATGAAGGAAGTGGTGTAATTGTCAGGCCTAAGGGCATGCTTGTCATTGTCAGAATCAGGACAGCTTAAGCTCCCCCGAGTCCAAGCCTCTTATCCAACCTCGCTTTATGTGTTTCCGAAAAACACAGCGAGATGGGACATCTACAGACAAATCTACAGACAGCTAGAGGGTAGAGTGAAAAGAAAAGGAGAGAGCAGAATGGAAACGCACCTTTTCTCAAGAGTTTTTCTAGCAGAACAGACAGAAATAGAAGGAGGAGCAGGGAAGAAGAATCTAGTAGGCAAAAGAGAAACAGTTTTAGCCAAGACAGCTGACAAAAACAGTAACTGGAGACTTGGAGAAAAAAAAAAAGTAGCGTGAGTGCATCATGTTGTTCATGCAATGTGAGAGAGCGTGTGCATGTGTGTGATGTGTTGGTGTCTCAGGGGACGAGAAGAAACTTATGAAGAGAGACAACGAGTGAAAGTATGAAAGTACCTGCTGCAATAACATATTTCTCATTTTAACACTGACACTGATACCAATACCAAGACACTGATACCAGTACCAAGACTAGGACTAATGCTAACACCAACACTGATACCAGTACCAAGACACTGATACCAGCACCAAGACCAGGACTAATATTAACACCAACACTGATACCGGTACCAAGACTAGGACTAGCACTAACACTAATGCTAATGCTAACGCTAACGCTACAGACAGACCTATGAACAAAAAATGACCAGAAGAAGAAGATTTCATTCTGGGGGTACAACTAATACTAATACTACTACTACAACTAATACTAATACTAATACTAATACTAATACTAATACTGTTTGCACATGTGTATGCATCGATCTGCCTTTTTCTCAGCATACCCTGAGGTGATAGAAGATGACCCCGGTGCTGAGAACATCTCTATCCAGGGTAACGAGGTGTGGTTGGAGGGAGTTGATGAGGAAGCCGGCCTGGTCTCTGTTGATGTCCACGCTGTACTGCTCCAGCAGCTCCTTCTTGTCTCTCCAGCTCTCTGACCAGTCCTTCGTCAGCTGCTCCACCTGAGGAGGAGACCGAGGGAGAGGAAGGTCAGGGGCAGTAGGGGATGAAACCAGAGGTACTACTTCTACTACTACTACCTCTACTGCTAACCACAAGCACTGCTACTACTGCTACTACGCCATTACTCCTAGTACTCCTACTACTACTACTCCTGCTACTACTACTACTAATAATTACAATTTAAAAAGATTATTGGTCCTATATTTAGAGCGGTGTTCAGGTACTGGGGAATATCATAAGCAGTGATTTGAGGTGCCATGACAGGACAGGCTCTCTGTTAATCATGAACAATCACACCGGCTAGATCCATCAAGGACTATCGGTCAATCAGTTTTCACTAGACACAAGACAGATAGATACAGATCTCTACACTGTGATACCTTCAGTTCGTTCTGCAGTACAATATCAGAGAGGTTTCCATCCCGCTCATCACTCAGGGATGGGCTGGGATTACGCTGCTGGCAATCAAGAGAAGAATGATCAGTCAACATACAGCAGGAAAGGAAAACGTCATCAAGTACAAATGCAATATAACACAGTGTAATGCAATGCAATGCAATATTTTAACTTTCAGAACCTATTGTGGTACTTCAAAAATGCGTATTGGTCGGTTTAACACTACATTTGTTTGTCTTAATTCCTGAAAACCACCGTACCATCTCAAAGCTGAGCAGCATGCTCTTCAGCCTGTCAATCTCCTCTCTCAGCTCCCTGATCAGCCGAACACTAGCGTCCTGCAGGGAAACCAGAAGGGACGTTGGCGTTACTTGACAGGATGTAAAATAATAATGTGTTACACCTCAGAAGACATTAAATGCCTCATTACCTCATTGACCCGCGGTTTGTTGACGATGTTTCTGGCATGGGCAGCGTAGCGCAGAGTGCTGAGGGTCTCATTGTAACTGCTGCCAGACGGTGAGACGGCTGCAACACACACACACACACACACGCACAAGACCGGCATCACAAGAAATTCTTGAAATCGAAACATCAATAAAAAAAAAAAATTGTTAACAATAATGTTGACACTTCCAACACTTACTTGCAATCATGATGGTCTTGGAGTTGCCGCCCAGGCTGTCTTTGAGCAGCCAGGTGAGGACAGAGTCTCTGTAGGGAATGAAGCAGTGCCTCCTCCCACCACCACCACCACCTCCTCCACCTCCTCCTCCCCCAGACAAGGAGCTGCTGTGGCTGCCCACCATACTGCCCTCGCCCTCAGAGGCCATGCTGTTGATACTCTGGCAGCTGCTGGACATCTGGGAGTTCTGGGCTGCGGAGGAAATGGAAAGGATGGTGGAAAATGGTTTAGGCGAGGGGTGTGTGGAAGGGGAATGTGTGGAGGGTGTGAAATGGACAGAGGGGAATAGGGATAGAGAGGAAAAAGGGATTAAATACGTTTGGAGGAAGTGACAGAGGGAGGAAAGGAAATGGAAACAGTGCAGGAATAGAAAGTAAGGAGGAGATATAGGAGCAAGGAAGACAAAGGAGCAGTAAAATAGTGCCTTACTAATAGTACCTTCTCCAAAATCAATCTCATCTGAAGTTCTGGATGAAAACAATTGTCAACAATAAACACACAGCACACATACCCAGAGCAGAGATGACGATGCCCAAGGTGACCAGGGACTTGTTGATGTTGGAGCCCTCCGTCAGTCTGTCCCTGCAGTAGTGGGGGTCCGCCCTCTCACTGACAGACACCAGACGAAGACACGTTAGGTTCATGTTCTCAGAAATAATACAAAACATAGATAATGCAATATGGATCAACGTCCAACAGAGAATTTAGAAAGTTTCAACAAAGCAGATAAGATCCACTAGGGGGCAGTTTTGTCAATGACATCTACTAAATAGATGTTGACTAAAAGCTCAATAAAGATGGACCTTTTAACATCTATTTAAAAACACATTTAATCCTTCTTGAGCATAAAAAGACATGTTTATCAGAATAAGGGCACATAGCAGAGGAAAATAACTCTCACCTCCCAGCCAGATCCACCAGGTTGATCTTGCTGACAATTTCTGAAGGCAGGTTATTCTCTAGTATAGCCTGAGGAGGAAAACAAGAGGGATCATGCTGGGCTCTGCAAATGAAACACAGCCAAACACTGACAACTGCTCCACATTGAAATGCATGAAGGAGATATTAGTTGGATAGTACGATACATGAAACAACAGAGGAAAGTCAAGGAGCGGCCTTAATAATCTGATTGGGTCATGAGGAGATGATGACCTGTGTGTACTGGATGGTGAAGATGGCGTGGGATCTGCTGCTGGCATCATGGTTGTGGGTTGCTGCGGTGATGCGGTTGGCAATGCCTTCCTCCAAAAGATCCATCGCCTGCTTGCAGTCTGAGACCACATGCTGTGACAGGTCTGAGCGAAAGGAGAGAAAGAAATTTTAGCAGATAAACCAGAGGTAGTACAAAACAGGACCTTATTCCCACGGTGGACATTTTGAACTTATGTCACACTCTTGCTCTTCTACCCAGAAGAGCAAGTACAGCACAGCTAAGCTACATGGCTAAAGGTACGCAGACACCCCTTGTAATTGGTGGATTCAGATATTTCAGCTACATCCGTTGCCGGCAGGTGTATAAAATCAAGCACACAGCCGTGCAATCTCCCTAGACAAACACTGGCAGTACAATGGGCCGTACTGAAGAGCTCGGTGACTTTCAACGTGGCACCGTGCCATGCCACCTTTCCAACAAGTCGGTTTGTCAAATTTCTGCCCTGCTCGAGCTGCCCCCGGTCAGCTGCAAGTGCTGATGTGAAGTGGAAACGCCGGCCGGGAAGAGTTTCCCACCCTGAGTGTCACTTAAGTTCAAAATGTGGGGAAAAGACCAAACAAATTAATTGACAATAAAATGGAAAATAGATCAGTTACATAATATTGAGACTCTTTGAACACGGATTTAATTGTTTGGTGGAAATACAATTTGGCATGTAGGCCCTACTTTACAGACTTAAGGGCAAAACGGTAAGACAGACAGACAGACACGGTGACAAACAGAAGCAGGAAGAGAGACAGACAGACAAGTAGAGCGACAGACACGTTAAAGACAGACAGAAAGGAAATATGTCTCATAAATACCGGTTCACATTTTTTCCAATATGATCCCATAGGAAAACTATGACAATACTGCTCTGCTTCCAGGGGTGAATCACATCAATTGAACTGTCCTGAGATGCACATGTGCGCACACACACACACACACACACACTCTTATAACCTTCAATTTCTAATTCTAACATGTGGTTATATTTATCCTTGTTATCATTTTCCTGGCCGGTACAGAGTCGTGAAATATTTCAGGAGAATTAAAGTGATTAAAACAGCGTATTAAGGTTTGAAGGCTTATAAGAAAACACTGGGAGCGCTAAACACACGACAACGTGCTCCGTGTGTGTGTAGCGGAGTCTCCTTGGAACCGCAAGGAAGTGACTTCACTTCCTCTGGTCAACTGGGATTTCTCCTCCTCCCAGACAATAAGTGGATGTCAGGCTTTAAAGATACAGAAAGAGGAGGGGGGGAGAGGGAGAAATAGAGAGAAAACCTAAAAGAGGAGTAGCCAGGAGGGCCAAGTCTGGGTATAATCAAAAGTTTAACTAGGAACGAAATTGCACCGCTGACCACATACCACAGCGGCCTATAAACTAAACTTACAAGACACAAGTATTACTCAAAATACTTCAGAGCATGTTACACGTCCAACTCCATCATTTGACCAAATTATGTGAGTGTGTCTGGCAGAAGATTTGGTGAGTGTGGAGATGGAAGAGTCACCCTCGGGTGTCCACTCTCATCCTCAATACTAAGAGATGGGAGTAGTTCCTTTCCTAACAGATCCAGTGCTGACTAGTCACTTGATCATTGGTCCCTTGGTCCCAACCAGAGGGTTTTGATCACCTTGTACGTAGGGTCCTTTCTCAGGGTGTTCTCTGACCCTCAGGGAGGCTCTCTTCTTCTGCTCGCCGTTTCTCAGCAGGTCTCGCACTCGCTCATTATAGATCTCCAGGAAGCTGCAGGGACCGAGGGAGAGCACAACATCCCACCATCAAGAATCAGTCTAGATGCAGCGTCGGGACGGGATCAGTAAATGACTCAGATATACACATATGCTTCATATTTTGATACACATTTGGGAAACGACCCATCATGGTACTTTGTGTTTTCCTGGTTTGTGAATGGCTGAGGGAACTGAGAAAACATCATTTCTGCTCTGGGATAGTGGAGAGCAAACTAACAGAATATTTTTCCCAACATGTGACCAGATCCGAAGGAGTAAGACAAGCACATAAAGAGAGAGACAAACCCACAGTACCTGATCTCCACTCTGCTTGAGTTCTGCCCATCAGGAAAAGTGTCCTCAGACCTAAAGAGCCCCTGGGAGGACGAGAGAGAGTCGCCGATCAGACCCTACAACCTCCAATACTAAACACTACAGCATGCTGATCCTCACGCCGTACCACTAATGTAGCAAACACAGATCTGTCGGTCTTACCTGACAGATCCTGGGGGTCAAGCCAATCGAGTCCTGAGATCATACAGGAAAAAAACAAGTTGGTGAGAAGACAGAAGGAATTTAGGTTACTGACACACAATCAGGTCACAGCTGATGGAAATACTTTTAGTTACACTGAGTAACTTGATTACCTGATCTCAGTGAGATCAAATAATGCTTGAAAGGTTTAACTGAATCCACTCAAATAGTATTTGATGCAACGTGGTGAT
>CABFOQ010008636.1:2412-22847 GCA_900660455.1 Gephyroberyx darwinii
CTGGTTCACTAAAGTTTGAACTTGAGTATAACTATGGCGATACTGGAGTTCAAGCCCAAATCTCTCGCTCTCTCGCTCTCTCTCTCTCTGTGTATATATACATATATATTAACCAAACTTCTTGCACCTATAACAGTTAGTTTTTTGTGTCTTGTGAAAAAGATAATCAGTAAAATCAAGGATTTAAGACTTGTTAAAAACTTTGGATTTATTCTACCTTGACATGATGTGAGTAGGAATAAAGGCAAACCAGAATTTCAAAGTGTTCTGTGAGAACACTTTGAAACCTAGGTATGATGGGTTTTCCTTTTGCTTTCTCAGGAACTTGGACTTTCTACACTGGATGTAGTGGTGATGTTCTATGGCCGTGCATCAGCCCTGATAGAAATTGGCCAACCTGAGGTAACTCACTGATTGACGAAGCAGCACAAGATGCTTATGGTATTGGTAGACATACAGCAATCTCAGTTTCCATAAGTCAGTCATACCATTTAACCCGAACCTGAAAATCTATATTCAGCCATAACAATACCGGCATCACTGGCATTTGGAAAGTCAACTCATGCCAAATTTGACTCCTCAAGTCACAATGATGGCAATAAAAAGTTGGTTAAATACAAGTTTTAAAAAGTTTTCATTCAGTTTTGTCAGTTTAGGTTACAGACACTGATTGCAAATGCCCGGTTTCCTTTAGTCATTGATCTTTTCTTCAAAAGTTGTCAATCAGTTCTTAAGTTATTCTAAAATCTACTGGAAACTAATGTAAGGCAGCTTAACTGGATGTTATGTGATTTAGTGCTTTACTGTTGAGGCAGGGTTATTTCATGCTGTACTATTTAGTGTAACTAAGTTCTAAGACCTGGATAACATTTTATAGCTAAGCTTCAATTCCTAGATCATCAACATTACAAGCAGGGACCGTATTGCCCTTCCAATATTGACTGACTAGATTAAAGACTTTTTAAAGAGTTTTTGGTTTTCGTTTTCGAAAAGCTCGCCGTCCACACTAGGCCACCAAAAATGCATACCTCCTTCCATGGGCATACGCAGACCACTCGGCCGCTCGACTGGAATGAGCGGCTCGCTCACAGCTGGATCAAGCGACAGTCCAGCAGTGAAACGTCTCCGTTTTCGCCGTCCGCACTACACCAGGTGGGGCTCCGATTTGGGGGCGTAAAATGCTGCCGTAGTGTGGACGGGAGGCCAAAACGGAGAGATAAGTATGCGTTTTAAAATTTACTGGCTTAGTGTGGATGTAGCCTTAATGCCTGGCTGCCTGTTTGATATTGGTTATCATTATAGTCAAATATAACAACCTCAGATTAAGGTGAAGTTTTGAGAGATCAAACATGATGACCATTTACATGAGATACAATCTTCAGAATTGTAAATCAATGTGTTGTATTAATGCAATGTATTGTTTCATGATTTTGTTAAACACAGGAACTTGCAGAAGCACAAAGAGTCTTTCAGAAGATCAAATCGTTTGAGGAGAGGACATTTCAATGTCTAGTATACTATGGCATTGGGAGGGTTTATCTCACAGAGAACAGGTAGGTTCCAGCCATATCATACCAGTTTTGTCACTCATTACAATGTATGTGTTTATATTTTCTGTATACCTCACGCATCTCTTGTCTTTTGGCAGGTATCCAGTGGCTCTGGGACAGTTTTCAGATTCACTGCAGATGGTGAAGAATCAAATAACACCTGGTAAACTCACCTGGCCTATGACAAAAGAGATCGTCAAAGAAACAAAGCTGGACTATTTCAAGGTATGTTGTAGTCATATATTTTTTACATACATTTCTTTCCATATTCGAAAAATAATCTTGAAATGTATAACAATGTTTTTTCTCCTCTTAGGAACTTCTGGTGAATGCTATTGAGTTATGCAAATTTCCACCGACACCTGACGCAATATGTCGTCTTGAGCATTGCCTTGGCCCTACGAAAATTGAAATCTACTTCACTGATCCAGATTTTAAGGTAAATTGCAGCAGCAAACAAAGCTACTCCAAGCTTGCCAATGGTTTGGGAGTCAAATGTCGAAAGCACTGGCATCAACAAACCAGTGTGCTTCTTTTCTTAGGGCTTCATTCGAATAGGTTGCTGTCAAAGCTGCATTGTGGAGTACCACATCAACTGTTGGAAAACCCTTAAGACAACAACATTCTCTGAAAAGAATGAAAAGGTAAATGTGACTTGCATAACAGAATTTCTTAAAGGTGCTACATATGTACACAATATATCATTTTAACATCAATAAATCATTAAGACAGTAATTTTGAGACATTAGTGTAAGAACTGTTTGCTTTATGACACAAAGGGAGATTGCTTTATGGCACAAAACAGGAAGGGTTTTACCATATTTTCAACTTGATGTTAGCTTACCTGGTCTAAATGCATATTGGCTGTTATCACCTCCTCTTCTTCTTGCATTCTCTTTGTGACAGGAAGCAGCAGGGTTTATGGGAAATGTGGTCTTGGTTTTGACAAACACAAAATGCTACATGTTGCACCTTTAACTTTTATGCTCGTGTGATATTTTTGTCTTGCAGGATTTCTTGCAAGAAGCATGTTTTACTCCAGATTGTTGTGGTCGAATCTGTAGTATCAAAATCTTTGGTTCAACAGGCCTCATCAAATGTAAGGTAAGGAAGCCCTTTGTAGCTGAAGTGGGGTTTGAAAGTCATCGAGCTCATGAATGACTGTATTAATGACTGCTTTGTCTCTTCAGTTTGAGGCTGACATCACTAAACCGCAGGGTCCAAAGAAGTTGAGAGTAAATCAGAAATGTACAAGGTGAGATGAAACAAGCTGTGTCATGTTGAATCCCATATATGCTGGTGAGATATTAGTTAATGTGGCTAGCCTGGTTGTCGTTGGGTACCTGTGGGTCCTTAAAACGACTTAAAATCTCAATTCAAGCCCTTAAAAAGTATTAAAGTATCTTAAATCTAGTTATTAGAGGTCATATTTTTGTCACTGTGCAATGACCTGTGTCTTTGCACTGCATATCTACTATCAGATTAATACAGGACTGGGTTAGTAGAACAATATGCATCATATCTACTCTACTAAAGACAATTGGACTTCATGTCCCTTAACAATTTCCTAATTACCACACTACATGTAACTTTAAATAAAGTATGCTCCTTGAGTAAGAATAAAAGAACCAGTTTCACTCAACAGTCCCATGTTGTATGTTATTGTCTTTACTAACTTAACTGAGTGTGTAACGTGGATGGTAAAGAAGTATGATCACCCTGTTTCTTTGCATTCGATTCCTTTCGAGGGTCATATATTGTAGGTACATTCAAAACTAGTTGGTTCCCGTTTGGAATAACTGTCGGTCATTCCTTCTGATTTTCAGTCTGAAGAAGTTGAAATCCAAAGAAGACCGCAAGCTCCGGAAGAAGCAGCACAGGCAGTCACCTGAAGATAAGCAAGGCATCAGCGATGACATTCTCCTGGAGAAAGAAAACTCAACAGCCCAGCCTCAACAGAAAGGTACCACCTGATTAAACGCCCTCAACCAAATGATATCATTCGCCTGAAATGTGTCACTGACTACACCCTTTGAGGTTACACAGCTTTTATCACTGCTGAAGTCAAGCTTGTTAATCAACCTTGTTTCCCTGACTGCGGTTTTCACTGTGGGCTAATAAGTCTCCTGTTGACTAGCAGGATCTAAAATTACCACCCGTCAAGCACCAAACGCTGTCTGGTAACTTTTTAAGATGAATACCTGTTCTATACAGTCTTTGATCTTTGCCTGTTCTCAAGCTTTGTCCTTGTTGACACCGCCGTACACGTGCTCTGTCCTTGAGCCAATCAAATCAAAGCAAACAAGGGCTCTGTATCAAACAGGCTCTCAACCCTTGTCTTGAATATTTCACACACCTACCTGATTTTACAGTACAGTAAATAGCACTGAAAACAGGTAGGGTGACATATTTCTGTGAAAAATGTAATTTGTTTGGCTGGTAATAATTATTCTTGACAGGTAAATCTTATTTTTATTTTTCACCCCTTGCTTGGCAAGTGAGTCAAAAAGTTAATTTCACACAATGTTGACTAGTCATTTGGTTGTAACGTTGCCGCTGTATTGTCAGCCTGGCTGCTGTACAGGGATCGAGTGCTGCTGCAGATCAGCCGGAACATGGAGCTGCTGAGAGAGGAGAAGAACCTCCGTGTTGAAGTCCTTATCAGCAGCCTGGAGCCCTGGCTGAAGTTGGACTTGTCCAGGGGCAACCAACTGGCTGAGAGGATGCTGAGCTATCAGCAACAGCTGCCGGAGACATTGGGCCAGGCCGCCGAGCTGCTGCTGGAGAGGCGGAACCGGGTTTGGGCTCGTGTCCTCATCCAGGTCATCAGCAGCTGCTCGGATATCAATCCCAAGCTGCGTGACTGGGCATGCCAGCTCAATGATGCAGGTCAGCCTTGATCCTTATGCTGTTATAATATATCTTCTGTATATCTGCTTCATATCATGGCCAGATATTGGAATTTGGTAAATTATCTGTGAAAGTCAGGTAATATCAAGCATTTTTTTTACAAATGGGCACAGGAATGCTGTTTGCCCCCTTAGAAAATCATTAGCAAACCAGTAAGGAAGAGCATTTTTAGCTTGTGGATATGCTCTGATTTAGTTATGGAAAAATGAGAAAATCATGGAATTTTACATCAGGGCCAGAATGCGAAGCCTGACTGCTTTCTACCTTCCTCAGGTCTAAATGCTGCCAGAGGCTTCCTTGACCGCTACGCAGCACACTTGGAGGAGTTGGACCTGGCTCCTCTGCTCAACTTTGGCCCTTTGCAGGACATGCTTATAGAGAAGCTTGGGACCAGGCCTGAGTTTTTTACTAGTATTGACTTGACTGTGACTGAATATCTAAAACAGGCCCCAGCACAGGACATGAGGCTCTTTATCTGGACTCTGGAAGAGCATAGGGATCAGTATGTCCCCTGCCACACTATACTGGATGAGTATTTTGAAATGATGGGTAAGAATTTTTGCCTGTACTAATCTTTTGAATTTTGAAAGGTATGTTTTTTTTTGTTGCTGTTTTTTTGACTTCATGTTTTAACTTCTAGTTCTTTTTGTTTTTCAGATGGCCATTGTTTAGTCTTAAAAAAGTCTGAGAATGAAAATCAAAATGTAAGTAGTTAGAATACTGAGAACACTTGGGTCTTCACTGGGTTGAGATCAGAATTGTACATAGTTGAAGTAATTTGTGACTGAAGGCTTGAAGGGTATGGCATCAGGAAAAACTCAACTTAAAGCTTGCCTTGATTAGATATACAAACGCAAAAAACTAATACAGCAAAAAAGAGAATCAGCCTACTACTAATTTGTAAGTCTCTCAGCTTGTCAATGTTACATGGTATCTGTGTGTTAAGATGCATTTACTATACAACATCTTTAAGTCTTAGTCAAGGACAGATAAGCTTTTCCTTTATTTAAATGTATCCATATTATTTTCATCTTCTTGTTAGGCATGGTGCAAACATTTTTAGAGATATTGCCGCAAACGTCAATTCCGTGGTTCAAGCCCTAATGGCTTTTAAGACCAATATGAGGTATTTGCCGTTATTACTTGACAATCTACTCACCAGATTAGGGGATACAAATTCATGGCAATCATGATGCCTCCCTATAAGGATGAATTTGGAACACTATTGCAGACTTGCTTATTCTCCTCTGCTGAGCATGTCACAATTTCAGAAAAAATGTTAAGTTATGACCAGTTATGACCCATTGTCAGGTTCATTGGTTGCTTGCGGCCATATTGTTTACCTGCTTGAAAATGGTTACAAAGTGTATAAATTAGCAAAATCCAATATGCAAGACTTGAGTGGTCCTATTTCTATTTGCAATTACTTGAAATGTAGTGGCAGTCTCTCATGTGACTATACAGTAAAGTAGCTTTGGGCATGTATATATTTAAAATGATGAGCAAAATTGCACTGAAAAGGTGCTTCAGAGTCCTTGAATTTCACCTAGAGGATTTTTGTGATTCCTGTTATCTTAACATGTGTTGAGCAGTTACCATTACACTTGTCCTTTCAGAATTCGCCTATTAAGACTAAGACCAGAAGCCGGAAAAAGAAACAGAAAGAGCCAAAGGTGAGAGCTGGACTGGGAGTTGCTGCTGGTGGCGTGTATATGTACTATGACTTAAAGCATCACTCTGTTTTCCTCCTAGGGTATTATCGTTTGGTCTGGGATGAGAGGCGCCACTCCAAGAGATGAGTGGGACCAAGACTTTTTTGATGAGGATGACTCTTTGTAAGTCCCCACATCTACAGGGGGGCACTGCTTGTCTTTTGGAGGTTCGATCTGCTTCTAACTTCCAGATTTCTGTCATTAGATCATTTCTTCACCCCGGTGATCCATTCAGTGTACCCAATCACCTTCGAGAGCAAGTGGCCGATTTTGAGGGCCAGTACAATAGAACTGGCCACAGCAGTCGCTATAAAAAGATTTTGGACAACAACCCCGACCCGACTAAAGAAAGTTTGTATGAGTAAGTTCAAACTATAACGCCACATATGTGAATGGTTGGACTTCGATTTGTGGGCGCCATTGATTCTGCTATATGCATTCAACTGCTTCTGCACATATCTGTACAAATACATGCAATATGATGGTTAGATTATATGTATTGTGCTTTGGCTTAAATTTTGCAGTTGCACAATAATTACAAAAGTCAGAAGTCATTATTCTAGAGGTTCATATACTTTTATCAGCTTAGGCTGTTAATGTTTGAACAATACGTTCAAGATCAAACTAACCTTTTAATCCGGAATAGGTAACTGCATTACCTTGTTTAAATACTGACAACTTATTGTTTATGTGGTGTTTTCCAACTGTGGAGAAAAGGAAAGCGAAACAAATGTTCAATGCACAGGATAAAATCCATTTTCTACCCAATGTATGATTATGTGACTTTGAGTACTAGCAACTGGGGTAATGTCATTTCGGCAACGGTAACATCCCAAGTTCAGTATTGGAGAAAAAAAAGTTAACAATTGTCTAGTCTATCAGATTTTTGTTTTTTTAGGTCAGACTGCACTTGTTCGTCTAGCAGGTGATGTATGTCTCACACAAGCAGATGAGGCGAGTCCGTGGTGTGTGTGTGCTCCTGGCCACCACCATCATGATTTGTATACAATGTATACATGTAATGTATATGTAATGTACATATTCTCATTTCGATTTTAACTCTATTGGAATGCCTCTCTCTGACTTGCAGCTACTTTGCCCAGATCTTGGAAGAGCATGGTCCCCTGGCTGCACAGGACCCCCTGCTGGTGGGTGAGCTTGACAACTTCCCAACCGTGGCTCAACTGAAGATCCAAGAGGCCGGTGGCTTTGAGCCCTTCCTCTTGGAGTCTCTTCGCTTCATAAAGATGGGAACATGCATCGGTCTGGCTAGGCACGCCGTTTCCCTGCAACAGGCTGGACACGGAAACAGTCTGGATGACCTGGATGTAATCGCAGATTCTGACTTCAACTCTTCAGATGCTAATTTGCACCGCTATCTGCAAGATTATTATTCTGCACAGTCTGAAGTATATCCCTCCCTCCCGTGTCCTTATGCATTTGACCCCCAACTGCCACAGCTTGTCCTGTCGGCTAGCGGAACAGATGGAACTTGGTATGATCCTCATTTTTCAGCCAGTGAATTTTGTGAGGTGGATCTGTATGCCGGTGAGGTGGACGAAGGTGTTGTTGGGGGAACTATTATCTCTTCAGGGGTAAAGGCTTCGATGACAACTGAGGAAAGCCCTTTGAAGAAACCTACAGCTGTACAGGTGGGGACCAACATTTCACCTGCCTTTTTTTTTTTAAATAACCTCACCAGAATATGGAAATGCATGACAGTGCACATTGAACTATAAATGGTGGCTGTTAGAATTGTGATATATTTTGTTCTCATAGGCATGTCTGCGGGCCAATAGGAGTGTAGCAGTCAATACAGAGGTGTCTGAGCTTTTTGAGGACATCGTGAGTTCCATATACCCCTGAAGTCCATGTGCGAACACACATTATCTGTGACTCTTTTTAAGGTTATTGAACTTTCCCATTTTTCTTTTTGTCTTATTCTCTGTTCCAGGGTGACATCAACAAGAAAGAGAAGGACAACAAGGAGTTGGAGCAAAAGATCAACAAAATTTTGAATGACTGTGACAGCGTGAATTTAAGGCGCAAAGAGGCCATTGCCTCCCTTGAGAAAGACATCCAGGAAATCAGTGCCAATATACAAGTAGGCCCACAACCCCTGGCAGAACGCAAGAAAAGTCCAAGTGTAGCAATGAATGTGTAGGTGATGAGATGAATCAGAAGGGGTCAATGTCTTTGTGTTGTTTCCTTGTATCCAGGTGACCAATAAAGAGCTGGCACTATTCCAGCAGAAGCTGGAGGAGGAGGTAAAGAAGGACCAAAAGGAGAAGAAAACCAACCAGGAGGTACTTAAGGCCCTGAGGGTGGAGTTGGAAGAGCTAGTGGAGGAACAGGAGAGGTATGACCAAGGCCCATGGGATGGGAACTCTTTGGCCACTATTATACTGGTTTGAAGGCACTGCACCACATTTATACACACATCTCTGCTGGAAACTTAAAAATAGGAATTGGCTCTTTTAATTGGTGTTGTTTTTGCCATGTGCAGCCTTACCAAAAGCAATCGAGAGAAGAACAACAAGTATGAGGCACAACTCAAGGATTTCTTAGAGCTCAGGTAAGTGGTGACAGATGGTGAAGCATGAGCCAAATTCTGCCCAGGCTGTACTCTACTAAAGTCTTTATGTTCCCTCAGTAATCAGTCAGCAGCTGAGAAGATGAGCCTGGAGGACGAGATCAAGCGATGTAAAGACTTATGTACCAAGGCCACCAGGAGGTCCCAGGCAGCTCAGGTTGGTTCAATGTCTGTGAAACTACTACTGAGGCAAAACTGACCCACAACCTAATCACAGAAATTATAAAATTTGTTGTATTTTTTTCAGATTCTGTTGTATTTTTTTCCCCTTTATCCTTCTTTCCTCTGTATTATAAAATCAGTTTCAACTTTCAACCCTCTCCTCAGTCCAATGAATTCTTCCCCAACTCTATCACCAACAGTTAAACAGTTATGAAGTATTAAAACATCCAATCAGGAAGCTCTGAAGGTGGGCTTCAGAGCTTCGACCATTGATTGAGATGGCCCTATCCTGAGCCCAACAAGTTGTTGCCCAACTCTCTACTGCAAATGGTAAAAAAAAATTGAAACCACGGCCAATTGGGCAAGAGGGCAGGGGTATGCATTAGTGCCCCGCTTTGATGGCCTGGTACTATGTCCAACCCTCTTTGACAAACGATTCATGGAGGGTCAAAGAATGGCCAATCAGCAAAAGGGGCGGATGGGTGTCTCCTTAGTCTAAGAGCCGTCCACCAACTCTCAATGACTAAATATTCAAAAGTTATGAAGACTCAAACAATGGCCAAATGCATTGCCACCTTCCTCCTCTTGTAGTTTTTTGGCACTTGCCTCCCATTTTCATGTTGTATTACTGCCCTAACAATTGTGCAAGTCTGATCAGCAGCTACAAGAACCAGTTACTAAATCTCATGGTTCACATACTTTTTCCAATCCAAGCTGTGTTTGAACAATAAGTTCAGTAAAGACATGTAAAAGTACAAATTTGTTTATTTCTTAAATCACATTGTGTTTAATCTAATCTATAGTCTAATCTATTTATGACTTAGATAAAGATCATATGCAGAGCAGACTAACCTTTTACTGTTGCCATCCTCTAGTTGTCTGCCGTGGAGAGCTGCCGTGATCAGAGCTTGTACTGCCTCTACACATCCCTTAGGGATGCTAGGACCATGCTGGCCAAACTGGAGGAAGTGGCACCCAGGTAAGGAGAGAAAATACTGGCCCAGTGTTCCTATCCTTTCAGACGGATTGAATATTGACCAGCTGGTGTCATCAATGTTGTTCATGCTGAATGCTGCTGAATGTTGTACTTCCATCTTTTCCAGATACCCTGCCGAAGTCCTGACCATTCCTAGAAACAACTGGAGAGCTCATGTTCAAGAGGCAGAGGAGAAAATCTCCACCGCTGAGGTCTGACATTCATTGCCTTTGTTCTGGCCAGACTATTAGCTCTCAACACCATGCAAGTTTAATTCTTAGCTTTTCCCTAAATGCATAGTTAATAAAGTAAAATAGATAATAGTTTAGCTTAGAGTACGTCCACACTAAGCAGTTTAAATTTGAAAACAGAGTTTTCGGGTCTAGCGTTTTCGAAAAGCTTTCTGCCCACACTAGACCACCAAAAACGCATACCTCCTTCCATGGGCATGCGCAGAGGCTTGCTCACTGCTGGATCAAGTGGCAGTGAAACGTCATCGTTTTTGGAAACGCCACTGTAGTGTGGATGGGAGGCCAAAACGGAGATATAAGTATGCGTTTTCAAATTTAAACAGCTTAGTGTGTACGTATCCTTAAACACTTGAGACATTTCATGAGAGAGATGTCGGTGCTAACAACCAAAAGAGAATACTATGCCAATCTGGTGACTGGGGGGATTTAAGATGCATACTGTTTGAAGCAAATAATCTGTTAAACCTAGAACAGAACCTAGAAGCTACGATTATAAAGGATTGTTTGGAATAAATAGAAGAAGAACGGGGTAGTTAGGATGAGCAGCGATAGCATATTGATGATTGTTTCACCCAGAATGAAAATGATTTTATAAAGTGAAAATGTAAATAGAGAAAGGGAAGCTGAAATCCAATTGCTCCATCTGAGAGCCACCCTACTTGTGTTGGTTGATGGAAAGGCCACACCTCTTCATTTACATATATCTTGAAAATTGAAAATCAAAATGGCGACTGTGAAAAAAGCCAAATGGAAATGGGAGGCAGGAACATGAAAAAGAAAATGGCTATTTAGTGTTTTTGGAATTCACTTGGCATTTTTTAGTTTTCTTTTATTTTCATTTCCATGTAAATTTTTCATTTTTACTTGTCATTTGAAGTTTTCCATTTCCCTTTTAGTTTTCCATTTCCCCAAAATGAGCAGCAAAAGATGCCAACAAAACAAATGGATAAAATATCAACAACAATTTCAAAACAATGGTGCTATTCTTTTAGATGGACTGGAATGTCTGCCATTTCATTATGCTGTTAAAAGCCTGAACGATCCTTTTAAGCATGAGGTCCATGCCTTGTTTATTTCTGGAATTACAGGATGGTTTCCTAATCAACTGTAAACTAGATAAGAATCCATTATAAGGGAAGCGTCTTGCCTTTTGAATCAGCTATGTTGAGTAGGATGCTTGGCTTATAGATGTGTATGCGTTGGACCAACTGTCCAGTATGGCCTGTCTTTTTGCTGGTCTACAGGCCCAGTACAAGGACCAAATGGATCAGGTGAAGAATGGCAGCAGGCTGAGTGAGTTGCCTGCAGTCAGCGTTGCCAACCCTCCTGAACTTCCCACTGTACCAGTAAGACATTCACCAATCCACCCTAACTATCATGGCATGTTATACTTGTGTTTTCAAGTAACAAGATCTACCAGTTTGTGTTACAAAGTGTTGGTTTATTAAACTGACTAAACTAAAATTACAGAGCAAACTCAAGAGTAAGGCCTGCATGGTGCTGTGGTATGTTAGGAATTATTTCTTTATACGGACTCATCCATGTGCTATTTTACATAGATCCTTTCGTCCCCAGAATCTCTCACTCTGCCCCCCCACTGTCTGTCGTCCCCATGTTAATTGAGCTGGATGGAAGTGGAAATGTAATCTGTCACACCTTTCTCTAGACCTGTGAACACCATAAAATGAGGCAACCAGACGGCCTATTGTGTATTGTATTGTAACATCTAACCGACCGCAAGACAATCTTGTCTCTGTCAATTATATAATTTCCTTCAGGTGACCCCACTGTTTTAGATCTGTGATGGTCGGTCTCCACCCTCCAGAAATATAGGCTGAAGGTTGCAAAATTTAAAATATTAACTACACTTTCCTGTCGTCTTGTCATCTTGTCCAGATGTCTCTGCTAGCCCAACAGTTTGCTCATCAGCCTTCATCCCAGGCCTCCTACTGTGGCCCCCAGCAGTCTGGTCCCCCTGTACCTGGACCTCCTGCTGAAGGGCTTCGTGTTCCGGCTCAGCGGCAGCCCCAGCCTCTGGCCAGGACACTAGAACCTCAACACAACACTGTGTTCAACAGGGCTCTGGAGCGCCTCGCCACCATCTTCCCCGACTATACCAGGTAATCAACCAAATAGTAGATTAATGGGGCTGATTAAAGGGCTGTTTTAGACGTAATATTGCAGAACTCTACTATTTCCAATCTCTCTCCCCAAGAAAGATTTTTGTGTTAGTTCATTCAATTGTTAGTGGAGGACCATGGTATATGGTTATATGAAAATGAATCTGTCCCTGGAGACATAACCAAGTGCTGAGGTGAGAGCAAATTAGTAGATGTGTGTGTGTGTGTGTGTGTCCAGGCCAGACTTGATGAGGTTTGTCCAAGACTTGCGTGCATCCAGCGGTGGAAGTCTCAGCAGCATGACGCAGCAGGATGTGGTCAGTGGAGTGACGCAGCTGATCCTGGACCAGCAGGTAGGAAGCCGATGCTGATGTTCTGTCAGCCCGGGGCTAGAGACAAAGTATCACGTTGACTTTGTGTTTTCTGTTCAGGAGCAGATCACCTATGGTGCCAAATCCAACATCCAGCAGAGCGGGAGTCCCGCCCGTTGTGCTTCCCCTCCTTCGGTCCCCCCCACCCTGGCCTGGCAGGCTCTGGGACCACAGAAGCCCCCCCAGACCAACGCTGTGAGTCTGAAGTATCCAGAACCGTGAACTTTACTGGCTTGAGTTTGACGAAGAAGTGAAAATATCATGAGGACATGTAGCAACAGAATGCAGCAAGCAGCCATAGTCCCAGCCATTTTGACTAACCGGAAACTCCATAAGTAGTATAGTCCACACTCAAATATTAAGATTCATGTTCTTGTTTAAATTTACTGATAATGTGTGTAAAGTAATTGTCTGTAATGTTAATGGCCAATTCGCACAGGATAAGAAATCTCTGTAATCAGTGTCTACTCCATTTACTCGTCATCACACCAAAAATGTACTGTGCGTCGTACACAACTTCTGCAAATTACGTTGACGTGCTTGAACAATAACAATACAGCAAGAGGAAACTGGACCAGAGTTGAAACCGGATGGGACTAGTTTTACCATAGGGCATTTTACAGGAGGTAAAAGATGCTGGAATCGTTTATCCAGATAGGATAAAATTCCTTTGGAACCTGTTTTGCTGTCCTATGGGTGACTGTGTGGCGCATTTGCACGGGTCTGCCAGTGGATTAACCCGGCCCCGCTGTATAATATTTTACCATACATGTGACTGAAATTACCAATGTGCATTAGCAAAATCAAATTGCCGACCTCTCGTGGTACTACTAATGCCATCTGGAGTGTGCTATACTCCAGACCCCATCTGCTCATCTCTGAATTAGGCTTTAATGGGGCAAAAATTCCTTATAAAGTCTGGAATTCTAAAATGGAAAATGTGCAGGAACCCTCTGTGGGCTTGGCTTTCGCTCGGCTCTGGCTGGCTTAAGTTGAAAAATTCCATCTCAAGTGAACACATCTTCACCTGCAGTCGGTGCCACCTTGCTCTGTTCACCTGCTTCCGTTGACTTTCTATGGAGTCACACCACAGCTACAGGTTTTATTCATGTTCTGTCCAGATGTCGGATTGGACTCTGTTCACCTTTACTACTTAAAATTGTGACGTGTGTGTGTGTGTGTGTGTGTGTGTTGCAGCTGAACATGGACGATCCTTGTATCATCTGTCATGATGACATGAGTCCAGATGACATCTGTGTGCTGGAGTGCAGACACAGCTTCCATAATGAGGTGAGGGAATCAATGTTAATAGGTGACCCAGAGTGGAGGGTTAGGCTATTTTTTTGCAAAATGGGACAACCAAGGATTTAGTTCACCTCCTTGTCAAACCAGCCAGCCAGCATATAACTCATTTTGAGAAAACCTTGTCGAAAAAATACATGTGATTTGTTGTGTTGCCTTCTGGGAAAGTGTCTGCATTTCCTTTTTCAGTTCATGGCCCTTTGTTTCCGTGTCCACGCTAACATCTAACATCAACTCTTCAAAGTTTACTGGTTTGGAGGCGCGGCTTGCTGAACTCCTGAAGAATATCTGCGCTTTTCTGACCAATCAAACAGCTTCTATATGCTCATTATTTCTTCGGCCGCTTTAATAGCTCTCTCAATGCAGCCATTGGCATTTTTGCCGCTGCAATTTCCGGTTTCCCTAGGTGACAGTTAATCAATCTTCATTCCGACCAATTGCTACAGCACCTCATTTCACTGATTAGCACACCATCAACCAGAGAGGAGGAATTCACCAGTGAAATGAGCTGATGTAGTGATTGGTCGGAATGAAAACCTGCTGCCTCTTGGCCCTTGACGGACCATGGTTGAGAACCAGTTCGTAGGGCTTGCACATAGGGACAGTATATGTGGAACTGCTTTCAGTTTCTGCTGGGTCTCATGCTGGGTCTCATGTCGAGGGGATCATCTTCTGTCTCCGTCCAGTGTATAAAGTCTTGGCTGAAGGAGCAGAGTACCTGCCCGACCTGCAGAGATCACGCTTTGCTGCCGGAGGACTTCCCCATGCTGCCTGGCAGGAAGCGCCGAGGCCACAACCCTGCAGCCTTCTGATGCCCTAACTTGTTAACCAGCAGCTGTCTTGATTTTATCTTTATTTTGTATCGAATCGTGTCATTAAAATATCCAATATCGTTTTTATCGTACTACATTGTTGTGCTAGAATTATTCCATCAAATATGTAGGTGGAGACTACCATTTCATACTTGGAAGAAACAAGAATGTTTGAATTGAATAGAGCAACTCAAGGGTCTTCTTTGCAGAAAAAACAATATTTTGATAGTAATGGAATGTGCTCTCAAAGCTTTTCACTTGTTTTCACACCATTTTGGCTTATTTCAGTTGTAATAGATGAGGTTGTGTAAACCGATTTGACATTTTAAATAGTGATAAGTTCTCTATCAAGGAAAACATTAAAGTCATTTTCCCATACCTACTTTTAGTTCATCTAGAATTACAAAAAAAAGTTTCATAAATATGGGATGACATGTTTTTAAGTTTTCTTGGAACCATCTCAGGCAATCCAGTGACATTGTGACACTGGATTTCCTTGATCTTGAGAAGTCATGATGAAACTAAGATGTTGCAAAATGTTAGTAAAATGTTTTCGGTTTGTCTCACTGTCCTTACCCCTAGAAACCTTCATTTAAATTGGAAATACCTGTGGAAAATACTTTAAATAGTATACCTAAGGACAGTTCCATTAGTACAACAATCAGTACATGTGTCACAGTACTGAGAGTGAATTGGAAAATTGTGAGACTTGGGTGTATTTTCTATTTTAGACTGGTTAGTATTTCTACCAAATAAAGTTCAAACAAATGTCATTAAAGGTCCCATACTGTCCTCATGAGTTTGTTTCCAACTATGTCTCAGAGTAAGAATGTTCTTTATGATGTTTCGTAATAAATGTAGTTTAGTTTAAAGAGTATTTATTGAATACATTTGAGTCCTCACAGACAGAATAGTCACAATAGAGTTGTTGCATTGTCCTCCAACAGAAAACCGCTTTAAGCTTTTCCATGTTCAACTCCGAAGCTCAATATTAGGACAATACACTTGGAAACCACAGAAACATGCTGCATCAGTCAGTCCCAGATTTGAAGGATTTTCTACAGCCATGTGTAGTTGTCCATGTGTTGTGGGTGGAAGGTCAAAGCCTCAGCCAGTGTTTTCTACATCAAAACCGCTTCGGCGGTGAGGCGATTTCCGGCTTCAGACTCGGCACAGCTTCAGAGGAAAGTTCTCTGTGATCAGGTGATCATCGTGGAGCACAATAACAACGTTGACTTCAAACTCTATAACACAGAAAGCAGAAGCTGTGGGTTAAACAGGTCACTGTACAGCAGTATGATTTCCCACTGGTCATGGAATACCTGGCATATCATGGGATTTTGAGGTGTATGCCAGAGAGCAGAATGTATTTTCCCAGACATTCCATGCCATTACATTGTGGTTTTCAGCCCAACTAGAGTGGAAACTATTCTGAAAAGCATTAACAAACCAGGAAGTGCTCCACCTCATGGAAAAGTTATGGAATTTTACATTACTTCAAAAGCAGACACGCTAGCAGAACCAGTCCACGTTCTTGGCTGTTTTAAAGCAATGTTCTAAGACCTTTCTCAATAAATCAGTGTCTCCTCAAGGTGAGTATTCACCGGACCAAAACGAGTGACTGACCGACTTTGAAGTTGGTGGTCTCGAGGGTGGGGCAGGTGAACAGCCTGGGGAAGACCATGTAGATGGGAATGGAGAGGCCGTGGCAGACATCGCCTTCAGCTATCTGGATGTTCTGGATCTCAGTGGCGTCTCTCGCATAACCCTCAGCGCAACCTGGACAGAGCAGACGTTTTAGAAAACCAGCAGCTCTAAAAAAAAAAAAAAAAAAAAACTAAAAAAAACTCAGCTGTTCCTTCAGAATGTAGGTATACGGAATAGCTTGCATGCAGCGTTCAAGTTGTTTCTTCCCACATTACATTGAAGCAGGATGCAAAGAAACATCTTGGAACACTGAATGCAAGCCATTCCATATACTTACATTATGTATTAATGGTCACATTAATAGGATAGGACACTTACATTATCAAAAAAAATATAAAATGAAAATGAAGGAAAACGTCACGTCTTAAGAAAGGCTTAGTGATCATTAAAGCAAAGACTTCTAATAAAGACTCCCCCAATAGGAAGACCTGTATGTGAAAATAAAGTTTGTAAGGTGACATTTTTGGATTATTTCTTGGTGGACACTTCTTCCTGTGGGTGTCCGGTGATTGACAGGAAGCTGATGCTGTAGCTATAAGCTATAAACTCTGGCACAATGAAATAACCATAAAACAGAAACTTTAACTAGACCAAATTGAGGCTTCATGATTCCTGTGGTGGCAGCAAATGACTTATTCTGAAGGTAGGAAAATGAGCCTTGATATCTCCCAACTATACTGTGGCCATTAAACCACCAGGAATAATGGAAAGGAGAGGGGTAACCAAACCATTAGCACAAACTTAAAAAAACAAACAAAAAAAAAAACCCCATTGGTATTATCCTTTAAAGCTGCACTAGACAAGATTAGTTAGATAGAAAAAAAGTGTAGTTAAGTTAGGAAAAGGGTAATCTATGGTATTTAGGAGGGGAAGGAACTGAACTATTGGCCATTGGCTATTGGCTTCTGAGTGAAGGAGGCATTTTCAGTACATGTATAGTATAGTATAGTAACGTTTCAGACCGGTTCAGTCATCAGAGGCACTGCTGCAGGGCCCTTATGAAGTCAGAAAAAGCCATGTAGTAATTGATCCCATCTGCTTAATAAACACAATTGGACTTCATGTCCCTTGACATTTAATTTCCTGGTGTCTTTTTGGTTTCCAAAAGCTATGTTCGATTAGAAATAGGCTGATTTTGACAGCTTTGTTTGGGATTTTAAATTGGTTCAATTCCCCATAGCATTGAGCATTAGCATTGTCTTTCTGAACCCTGCAGAAACACTGCACTGTAGGTCTGCCAGATTTCATGGTCAAGTTAATAGAAAAAAAGAAAAAGGCAGGAATGTACACAATGTTATACCTTAAAAAAGTGCAAATGCCAGCAGAAGACAAATGTTTCGATATTACATGCATGCACTGGAAAGCGTACTTTAATCTTACCACAGGTCTCTACTCGGACAAGCTGCAGTTCAATGCTCTTGATGGGAACCTGGGAATTCTCCACCACCACTTCTCCGGTCAGCGGCTGGCTGATCACACAGTTTGTGGCGTCTAGGTGGCCTCGGATTAGAAACTTGGGCAGCAAACTCCTCTAAGGAGGAGGGAAAAAAGCAACATCTGCTCAGTATGGCTAAGTGACACGACGCCTTGTACTGTTTAGCTTGCACTCTAAAACAAATTAAAAGTGATTCCACCTCACGGACATTCTGCAGGGTGTCTGGTGTGATGGTGAAGTCGACTGGAGTTGGTGAAACTTTTGTTTTCTGCGGCTGAGGATCATAAAACAAAGCAACAGATTTCACAACCCAGCTAAGATCTCATCTACATGATATCTTGTATTCCGAATACTTTGAAATTAAAGATTTTTGGTTGCAAGTACAAACGAGTTTAAAGTTGCCATTACTTTAGTAGAACATCTTTGATTTTGAGGACTTACACCTCTAGAAAAAGTTCAGTTCAGCTTCAGCAATCATGGGCTGCTGTCACCAGCATTTCTCAATGAGAAGTTTTTTTTTTTTAAAAAGGCATAAAAAAGTATGATCTGAAACAGAAATCTGTAGATCATTAATATCCATTATATATTTTCAGAATTTCTGATTGGCCATTTTTCTCTGAACAGTGACAGTCTGGCCAATGGCAGAGGAGAATATCCAAAGCCTGAGGAAATTTCAATTCAGTGACTTTTCTCATGAATGGGTATTTAAAAAAATGAAGATGTCCCACATTTTAATAATACAACTGTACTGAACAGATGACTTGCGTCCTACCAAATGAAGCCTGTTAGTCTCACCTGACAGTGCACCATGAACTCATAGGTCCTGCTCAAGTCCTTGGCTAGCAGGGAGCGCTTCATGTCGCAGCGTAGGGTATACTGGGAATAATAAAAAGATGTTCCGATGTTTCACTGAGCCTCGTAGAGCTGCAGTCTTGGTTACAGTATGTGTCTAAACTCAGAAGCAACATAGTCTGTTCGGTGCATGGACGTGGGCAAGACGAACCTTACCTGAATGTTCACAAAAACGCCGTGGTAGGTCTCGTAGAGCACTTTGTTGCCCTTGGTGTGCAGAGGAAACTCGAACGGGATCTCGGTCTTGCCTCCTGGGATCTTTCCTGCCTTGGCCACCTCGATGTTACTGCTGATCAGCTGGATAGGCTTGGGGGGGGGTTATGTGCACATTTCCCAGTTAATGTGAGCGGAACTACTTTTTTTTGGTACTATTTTATATTTCACACTGCGTACATAGTATGTTTTATACATATACACATTTACTACTAGTCATGTATACAGCACGTTTCACATTTAATAATCAATATTTAAGTAAGCAATCAAAACTAGTAGTAACAACAATAGTAAACCCATACATGTTAGGAATCCTTACTCTTTCCCATACATCCCACTTAACTGTCGCCATGTTTATATAACCCCACAATTACATTTTATTATTGATACTTAATTTATTTGTATTGCTTATTTTTCCGCTTCTATTCTATTCTTCCCCACTTAATTCTATTACTTTTCTGGTGCAAAGTTTCTCCGCAAGGATCAATAAAGGTTCACTGCTTAACAGGCTTCTGATACACACTAGATACACACTAGACTAAATACTAATAAAGATTTTTGTTTTGTTTTGTTTTAGAACTGATTGTTTCTTTTCAAACATCTTAAACCTTTTCACCAATCCTTTTATTCTTTTACTTGTATTTATTTTAAAACTCCACCTTTACCATAATGGCCTTTTCTACTTTTCTTTATACATCGATATCAAAAGAACACAAAGAAACAAAGAAGAACTGATTTAGCTGTTAAAGGGAAAGAATGTATTTGTGGCCTATATGATATGATATGTCTAAAATATCCAAAATCTGCATACCTGGTTTTAACAATTTAAGGAAAGTGTCAGACATGGAGGTGGAGTGGTACTTTTAGTGATAAGTGCAATTGAATTTAGTGAAAATGCTTTTAACCCTCACAAAAGGAAATTAATGTGTCAATGGAAGTGAAAATAATTTCATTACACCCAGCACCCAGTTCGCTGCCATTTACAACCACAATTACACCTAAAAGATTTGAGACTTCAATGCACAACGCTTTAATTTTATCTTATTTTCATCTAATCAAACAACCCAGACCAGACTAATAATATAATCAACACAAATATTTCAGCCCACGCTGGCAGCTCGGACATCCTGCACCTGGTTCTGGAGCCTAGAGAGAAACACGACTACAGACAAGAGCTTTCAAGTGCTCAGTTTCATTTTGTGTTATTCAATTCTGTTAAAATAACACGCTTGTTATTTTGTTGCAGAAATATAATTATGGGACAGCAGACTGGGAATCATATATACATATAGAACATACGTCATGGGGAAACTGGACAACCTCAAATATTCAAAAGAGGAAGTATGGGAAAATCCATCAATCAAGAATACAATAGAGGAAGCAAATTTCTATTGTTCTTTATTTTTTATCCTCATGTTTTGACCTTATCTTTACAGTTTAGCAAACAACAGTTCAGCATTGGATAGAAA
>CABFOQ010008638.1:3473-13511 GCA_900660455.1 Gephyroberyx darwinii
AAATAGGAGTGTGTGGTAAAGGGGAGCATGACCTGAATCTAGACCAACAGAAGACAGATTGCACAATCAGAATAGGGAATCGTGGGGCATATAGGGGAGTACAAGGGTATACGAGTGTGTGTGACAATAGTCCCATTGTTCCCCCATAGCCCATAACATGACATTATGGGAGAGAATAGGGCATAACTCCATTCTCTCTGGATTCACATACATGCACAAACACACACACACACAAACACACACACACAAACAGCACTGGCAAACAAACAAGGCTGTGTTATACAGCTCATAGGCTTTACAACATGTATGGACGACAGGTGGAAACTTCGAGGCCTCAAAGCTCTTGGTCGACAAAAGAGACAGGCATGGTAACAAAAGTTAGGTTACAACACAGCTCTGACCGGTACTGATGAGGGAGCAAAGTGGTGAACAATACCAGTGGTAGTCCACAACACACGAGCTGATGACAAAATAAGCAACTTTGCTAACAAAAGGTCAGCAATAGAAAGAGCACAAGAGTGAGATAATGTCACACCACGGCCCGTTTTTAATAAACAGAGGCTCCGATATAAACTATCCAACTAGTCTACATCCCTGTACTAAGCTAAAGGCCTCAGATTCTCAGATTTAAACCACTAGCTAATCTCAGTTCTTACACTGGCATGTTTTCCTGAATAATGACCCATGTGCATCTCATGCACTCTCTTTATCTCTCTCTCTCAGCAGTCATTCCCACTCACTTTATCTTTTCCCGCTCACTCATCCGTACACTAACGAGCAGCATTTCCCACTGCAGTGAAACTTGATTTCTTCAGCCTTAGTCAGGGTGTTCCAGTATTCTGTGGGCTACTCCCACTCTCTCCAAAACATGCGTCTGTTCCCTCCTCCTCCACAATCTACGTACCAGTGCATGTGCAGCGTAAACAGAATAATTCAGAGTGCATCGTAACTTTAAGGGCAGCCCATTTCTTTGCGTTTGCTTGAATGGTAGTCAACCACATGCAGCCCACTATTCACATGAACCCTGGCATCATGATTGCTAACCCTGGCATCATCAGTTCAGGTCCTGTCACTGTTTGACCTCTAAGGTCAGAGTTCACAACCCCACAACCCCAACCCCCCACATAACATCATCAGCCATCAAATGAATGAAGCAGTGGGCACTTATAACACTCAAAAATTTACCTGAGTATTAACACAACGTAGTCCGGTTCTAAAAAAGTGAAAGCTATATCATGATTGCAACATACCTCATGCCACGGTCCCAATGTCTTAAGAATGCAACAGCATGGTTGTGTGCTAATAGTTTGGAGTGTCACTTCTTTGCTATATTATATACAAATTACTTCCGCACACACTTAACACAGAGGTTATATGCTTCTATTGATGGTGAAATCTCAGGAGCATAATTATTATCTAGGTTTCAAGTAGCTGGTGAGTAGTGGCAGTAAGTATCAGAGGGAACATGCTCTGGTGGATTCCCAAATGAGGCTGAACTGGAGAGAAGCACAGGCCCAGTTCAAAAAAGTGGCACTTTATCAGTCACAGATTTAGACTGAAATATGTGTGATGCTCTATATCGGACACAACTTTGGCCAAGTAATCCCTGTGGTGCAACATGGCCCATATAAACTAAAAACTAGTGTATGTTTAAGGATTACATTCTGATTATTGACATTAGATCAAATTGGTCAATAATCCTGCCAGTCTGTGCATGCTTGACTTTGCCATGTTCACACAAGGCAACACTGTCAAACAAATTACTTGATCAGTCTGAGCAGCCGTTAGTCTACTTGATAAGTGCATACTGAACTGCCTCTTTCCAGTGATAATAACATGATGAGACACTGGCCGAACCTGATTTGCCACTAGGTAAGTTAATGAATCAGCCTGTACATGAGGCGCCCAGTACTGTGGGCTAACTGGAAGTGTCTCGTACTATGTTGAGATATCCTATCCTGAGTCAAAGGATCACATTTATTAATCACTAGGGTCTGTGAAAGCTATACATGCAAATTCTACTCCACTGAGAAAACTTTCTTTCTCACTCTCTCAGGACAAACAGGTCTCACTAGACCAATCATGCGTAACTGCGGCTTATTTTTCCATATCAAAGTGTGATAAAGCTTGTCTCAATCAGCCCAGGGGTGCTCCTTGTTTTTCATACGATGAGAGAGAAAAACAGACCCAATGTGACTTGTACTGGCATGCAGACACTCTTTGACCTGATTGTAATTACTCTGATCCAATCTGTCTCTGAAAGGCAAGAAATGTCAGGAATCCCGGGAATGTCATGAGCTACCTGGAGCTGCTCCTCTGAGGTAGGTATAACTCTAAAACAACAGCAAGGGCTTGATACTGTACCATGCTTCTGTATGTAATAAGCCTACTAGTATTGCAACTGAGTTAACCTACAATGTAGGTTATATACGATATGATTGAAGTAATGTTGTGTGAAGTTATATGAGTGAGTTTATACAAATACACAGTCTGTATGGTCCTTCCCATCATGTACAGTATTAACCAAACATAGTGTCAGTTTCTATCCATCCTCTATCTATCTGGCATTGGTACTTAACACATAAGAGCAAAGTATGTTTGATCTTTAGTGTTTTCTTTCTTTCTGTCTTGGCATGGGCACGAGCTGCTGCCATAAGCATCTCTCTTTGTTGCTGGGGGTGCTGATTAGCAGCAAGCTCAGCTGCCTAGCAGGGCAGGCTGTCGTGTAACGTTATAGACAGCTTTCCCTGTCGCTTAAAGCATACAGAACCAAGCTGAGCAGAAGAACTGCACATAACGCTACAAGCACATACTGTAACTTTTCACTTATGCACTCGTATAACCACGCCCATGCTAGCTGGGATGCTACCTATCCGTTACCCAAGGGGCATACCGTGGCAAGACGTCCATGACAGTTTTATCCCAGGATTGCACCATATCATATGTTCCCTGTCAAAGGAAGTCAAACCACATCTGACCACATCTGTGTCCAGCGGCCTGGCGCTTCCACGCCCTGGTGTGTCTGCCCGCGTATCGCTGGTAACAAAGGTGACGCAAGCTCTGCGGCTAAACTTAGCCGGCTACCGTTAGCTCTGGTATAAAGTTGAACAGTAAACAATAGGCTAGAGAGGGGCAATTAACAGATTCAATCCATCATCTGACGACAAAAGCATATCAACAGGTTTGCCTAGTGCGGTCAGAGAATACGTCGTTCAGCCACAGCGAGGTCACTCACAACGACAACTCGCACCAGATCCAGCGCATCGTATGCAACTGATATCTGGTTAGCGGCTACAACACCGACAAACAGCTTCACAGGCTCATAATGAGGTAAATCCTCACCCAAAGTGAGATTCTGACTCCTGGTGAACCTGGGATCACCTCCTGAGATCAAATCCGCCGTGTCATGGGTGTATTTCTCAGGAAAGAAAGGGGGAGAGGATTATCTGGTAACTCCGTCGTCCCAGACAGAGGAATACGGGGAAAGCAGGAATGTGACGTCCGGTCCGGTTTGCTGGCAGCAATGACACGTGCGCTCAGAGTAAAGCATTGTGGGAAGTGGAGTTCTTTATCGGTCAAGCTGAGAGAACCCTCGCCGCCTTCGTAGCGGTTTTAACCGCTGGTGTCTAGAGCAGTCGTTGCCACGGTGGGGTCCGGGGACAACCACTGGTCCTCGAAAGGGGTCTATATGGGTGAATGTGCGTGGAGAGAGTGAAAAATTAACCATCTTCCATCCCTGAATGGCACCTAGACAGTATTTGTTTTTAATAGCAGTGAACCCACACTGCTCCAACAAATGAATGAATGTATGTAACCGTGAATGTGAAGCACGGCGTTGGTGGAAAAGAGTATAACATACTCAGCTGAATCTCCCTGGATAAATATAAGTTAAAAACGTTTAAGATGGTCTCAGACGGTAATGGAAATGTTGTTTCTAATTTGATATTTTCACCCCGGATTTAACCTTAGTTAATTTAAAGCAATGTACGTATGCACTTCTAAATTAGACCTACCGTATTCATCCCAACACAAATGACTGCAGATAACGACTAAAAACATTGATTCATTTTATCAAGATAATCACGACCCCTTGTGGATAATGACGGAAGTTCCAGTGGAGGAGTAGCCTGCCTCACCGTCTCCAGTGTGTGTGTGTGTGTGTGGGTGTGTGTGTGTGTGTGTGGTGTGTACCAAGGGGCTAGTCAGTGCCACTGACTAATGGCACTGGTAGATAAACAGATAGTGAGAAATGCGGACAGATAGACCTGCGGACAGACGTGCAAACAGACAGCGAGACACACATAAAACAGATAGGCAGTGCTGGCAGACGTACAGAGAAACACAGACTAACTGACAGATAAATGAGCGTGCGGATAGACAGACAGAAAAACCTGCAAACGGACAGGGAGGCAGACAGATAGACAGACAGACAGCTGAGTGGAAAGTCTCGGAAGTTCCTCACTACTCCAGATGGCCCCAGAATATGTTAGTGGTCACAGTCAGAGGCTAATTAACGAGCATGGTGTGATGGAGGCTCCAGCAGGTTACTGCCCCCACTATACGCCGCACCCCCTTTCCCTCTCCCCCCTTTTCCCTCCCTTCTTCTTCTCAGTCTCTTTCCTTCTCACTACCTGGCACAGCTCTCTGTCTTTCATCAGTCTGGCCCTAGTTAGTCTACTTCATTGTCCTCTTCACAACACACACAGCACCTAACTGCTGACCAGTCTGAACTAGAAACAGATGAAAAGCATTGTGAAAAAAACACATTATATTAAATGATGTTGACATTTGTAGTTAGAGTAAGAAGAAATAATTGAATTTTCAAGAAACATCATTGACAGAAAACTGGAGAGAAATGCGTGCAGAGTTAAAGATGTATGACGTTACAAATTGTAGATGGTGATAACATTCAAAGTTGTTTGCACTGTTGCCAAGGAAACCCTAATGCAGAACCAGTACATCAACACTTGCAGGGCACACAATTTGAAAAGTATAAGTTGTTCACAGAAAGCAAATTTTTTTTTCAAATAGGTCAAATAGGTAATTTCTGTATGATTTCCAGCACCGTCAAGTCAATAACACAAAACCTACAGAAGAGGTCGGCTTTTAATCCTTTCACTGGAAATAGTTTTGGCAATATGTTCAGTCAGAGATGTATTATGCTGTAGAGCTGTGCAGGATGTGAAAAAGTGAGGTGACATGATCTCTAATGATGTCAGTCACATCTCTCGGGCATCTCTGTCGGGCTAACAGCACACGATTGCATATGTCATATCTGTCAATGTTTTCTATCCGTTGAGTTTATGCCAATATCAGTTTTAATATTGTGTTGACCTCCAGACAGGCACTGTGAATTCAAAGTGCAGGGTGGAGAGAGAGAGAGAGAGAGAAGCAAAGAGGCTGAAATTGGCGTTGATCCTCAGGTCGCTCTGCACAAAGCTGAATCCTTACCAGAGGGATGGTACCAAGGCACCAATTAGCAGTGGAGAGGGCGCATGATGATATTTCCGTGTGCTTGTGGCCTGGGCAGCTCCGTCTGTGTGTGTTATAAAAGGCAAAACCATAAACATGGAATTAGACAGTACAGGCCCTACGGCTCTTTAGGTCACAGACTCTCCCCTCCTGCGGCTTGTGAGAGCAACGGTGTGATATAAACAACACTGGCCAGCAAGCTGTTATTTCTGTATGTGCTGGTTTTATAACAGGGTGGTTGATTATTTGGGCTTGTCAATATGTGAAGTTCATCAGGGGCGATGGTCACGCTGCAGTGGCATGTCATGGTTTTTACTCTCTCAATATTAGGTCAACTTGGTGTGGGAGATAGGTGTGGGAGAAAAGATCACATTGAACTGGGTAGAGAGTAACTAAGTGGGTGGAAGTGACTGAACAACTCTCTGTAAAACACATACACACACACATACGCACACACACACACACACACACATGCACACGCATGGATCTTGGCAAGTGTTCAGTTTGTTGAGTAACAAAAACATAATAGCTTTCTAACCAGCAGGTGGGGGCAGCAGACAGATCATAGGACCGTTCAGTATTGAGCAGCGCTATTAAAACGTGGTGTAACTCATGGATCTGCTGTAACGTGCACACAGCTTTCATTCAATTTGACTTTTTCCTCATAAATCTTACCCGATAATTTAAGAGGAGAGAGGATATGGTGATTCATCTGGAGTAAAGAATATACTAGAAACAAAAACAAGGATCCAAGCAGGTATGTGAGAACTCTTTATCTATCAATACAGAAAAACAATGCATCAAACTCAGTTTACTTTCTCTTTCTCTTTGGCGTTCAGTCTCTGTTTCCAGGTGCGGAGGTCAAGGGGCCCCTCGGGCGCTGGTCCCCTCTGCCCCGTTCTCGGCAGACCGACACTCCCCCTGTTGTTGAACTGAAGTAGAGCAGGGGCCGTCCGAGGAGCGTGTTGACAGCTTTGGCCCGTGTGTGTGCCTGCATGTATGGCGAGCACCCGTTGAGTAGGTGGGTCTGTTGGAAGGGAGTGGGAGAGGTGGGAAAGGGGCAGATGGAACACAGAAGGAAGTTCACCAGGGACACAAAGTGTCAGAAAGTAGAGAGGGATGGAGGGAGGGGTACAGAGAGTTACAGGGAGAGTTATAGGTAGAAGAGATAAATAGAAATAATGAGGAGAGTAGACATACGGGAGAAAGGAAGGGCTGCTGAGAGATGAAAGGTGGTGAGTGAGAAAGAATGAGGGGAATACTAGAGACAGAGAAAGTAAGTAAGGAAAAGGAAGGGAGGGAGGTGAGAGATGTGTCAGGTACCAAAGGGAGAAGCGAGAGAGAGATGGGGTGAGGGAACGGGATAGACGCTGGGTAAGGAAAGAGGGTGATAGGTAGGGATGGAGGGTGGCGGTGATAATGATGTCAGGTGCAGAGGGGGACTGAAATGGGTGGATGGTGGGAAGAGTGGAGGGAGGTAGACACACTTTTGACCTTCAAAAATGGTTTGATAGATGCAGACTTGAGAGGCGGGTTAAAATATTCCCCTCTCAAGAACATGAGTGGAAATGCTGATATGGGATCACAGATCACGTCCCTGTCCATTGTGGTATTATTCATCATCAAACGTCAAAATAAATCCTACCAGCTCAAGATAACTCGCAGTGAAAGTAACAAAGTGATTTTCTTTCATCCGGTCGATAAAGTAATTACTGAAAACAAACTATAATAGAACATACTTAGCAGAGAAAACTTTCCACTTCTGTATCCCTGTTTAACCACAGTCTACAAATGGACACTACCCAGCACGATGTAATATGTTTGTTTCAATCTATAAAACAAACCTTTTCAGTCTGAACATTCATGACAGATGTAGATGACACATTTCCTGAGTTGCTGTTCATTTACGTCAGCCAGCAGAGATTTTTCATTAAACAGCTCCCCTACGGCAACGCGTTAGCGGTTCAATCATCCAGGCCCTCTCATTCATGGGCTATATGGTCACATACGCTGTCTGGACATGAAAAAGTCTTGAGGAGACAAAAGGAGGTCATAGGCCTGTTTATGTTTACATCTGGGTTAAGAATGAAATCATCGTAATAGATATGAGCATTTGACCCCCTCCTGCAAGTGATGCTGTAATATTTGTTCAGTAGCTTAAACCTCAAATTTATAATTTCCCAATATGTTCATAAACAAATAGTAGGTAGCTAACTTATTGCACTTTCACTTTAACACTGGTTCTGCTCTTAGATTCTTGTTTAGGAAGGAAATGCACTTACGATTTCTGGTGACTAGTAGTTCTCTTATCTACCTATGTTGAATGCACTTATTGTAAGTCGCTTCAGATAAAAGTGTCTGCTAAATGACTGTAATGTAATGTAACAAGATCACAGGTACTGATGAACAGAATAAACATTTGGATCACGTTATGAAAAATTAATTTGTCTCTGCTCCCAGTGTCAAGTTACTTACTGAACCGATCACACACAGTGGTCCGTTTGGGATGTCTCTTTCTATTACTGAGGTTTGGGATGATATCGGTGTTTGATATAAAGTAGCTATTATCAAAGTCTTGAGGAGCTTTCCCATGCATATTTGTGTGCATGTTGTGGATACATGGTTTCCCATTCACTCATTTCTTGTGTGTGTGTGTGTTGAGGAGGAGGACTCCAACTAGGGGTGTTAAAACAGAATCCACAGCCCACTAACTGACCTTGTCTGAACTGTACAACATCCACACTGATAACACGGGGTGCCTTAGGGTCAGAGCAGGGTGTTAAAATGATCCCACATAACAAACATCTTGAGTGTGTGTGTACGTGTGACACATGTTTGTGTGTTGTCTGGAAGGGGGGAAATGAAAGGAGTGTGTCTGGATATACTGCATTCATGCCCAGCCAAACGACATCCCACACAAGGCTGCGAGACTGTGGGCTCTTCTGGACCTTTTTTAATTAACACTCCTCACTTTCCTCTGCGTGTGTGTATGTGTGTGTGTGTGTGTGTGTGTGTGTGTGTGCGCGTGCGTGCACATATGTATGTGTGTTTTTGTCACTGTTTCAGTCATATTCCATTTGATCCTGTCTTGTTTGAGGCTTGGGCTAAGCTCTCACAGTGTAATTATAGATGCTAGAATATGTTTCCAATTTTCTGTCATATAGGCTTGTGAATGTGAGCGAAATGAGCTAATTTCGTCCTATGAGGTGTGATTCTTTATTTTTCTTACCGCTAGCTAACGAAGTTAAATCTGTTTGAATTTCAGTACAAAGTAAAATATTTTTTAGTTGAGGCGGTTATAAACCCAAAAGTCTTCTGTCCATATGTTTTTTGTTTATTTCTTTGGCTAGGTTTTTTTTGCCTCATCATGATAGTCACACAAAATAGAACTAAACTAAGAACTGAAATGAAATAAGATTACGTTAAAATAAAATTCAATGAAATAAAACTTTAGCTTTATCCACTTTAGAAAAAAAATCAATCCCCATCATTCAGTATCTGCAAATTGAGGATCCAGCTGATGAAGATGTTACCATTCTGTCAGCCAAGGACTTAAACATCCCATTATCCCTTTTAAAAGTACCACCATGCTATCACTCATTTTGTAAGAGTAGGTATCAACTTTTCAAATGGTGGAATCTTATTTCGGTCTGAACAACTGAATGAAATAGAAATCACAGAAAGCACGACTTTGCTTTCTGACTTGATGACTTTGTCATCATTTGGTTCACTTTCACTTCAACTCACCATTTTGACAAACAATTTCTTGAGGTAAGAGAGTTGCCATGGTTTTAAGAGGACCGTCATGTATCTCAGCCATCGGAGGATATGAATTTATTTTTAGACCCACGGACTTATACCTCTTCAAAAGTAATTATTTTTAATGATGTGTCAAGAATAAAGTTTGAATTTTTACTTGTTGATAGATGTTCTCCAGGTGTGTTGGATTCTGTTGCGTCATATGCTTGGACCAATCAAGATAAACCAAATGCACCCAAAGTACGTACGGCACACAGGGCTACCATGAGTCTGAGCAAAGCCTGCACCTGTGGGGCGTCACCCCCAACTCCAGACCCCTAATGACGGGCCTGAAGAGAGAGACGGGGAGGGGTGTGTAGTGTGTCTGAGGTTGGCCCATAGCCCTGTGTCATCATGATGGTGGTGAGGTGAGGTTGGGGGGGTTGCATTGTAGTAATGGCAAAGGGTGTGTTCAACAACACAATGTTTTGTGCGTGTGCGTACCGGAGGTTTATGTAAGCCAACCACTTCCTTAATGCACAGTGCTCTCCGGGTTGAGTGTGCAAAAGGGTGGGGGTGAGGTTTTTCTCATCATGAACAAATGTTATGAAAAAAAAACCACACAGCATGAGGAGAGACAGAAAGCATCCAGGTTTCATAGTCACAGTTTGTATAGGAAGAGCTGCAAACACACTGACACAATGTGCAAATAAGCTGATCATTGTTTCCTGCCAATACTTGCTGGTTTTAATAATTTGGACAGTGTGTGTGTGTGTGTGTGTGTGTGTGTGTGTGTGTGTGTGTGTGTGTGTGTGTGTGTGTGTGTGT
>CABFOQ010008638.1:15302-29215 GCA_900660455.1 Gephyroberyx darwinii
CTCTCCCCACCCTCCTCTCTTCTGGTGAAGTAGAGAGATTACTCCCTTCTCCCTCCCCTGTCTCTGCCTTATTTTGAGACTGAGTATTTCTCAGAGATTCTCTGTTACTCCTTCTTTCTACAGCGCTGACTTTAGTGTCTGTTTTTATCTGTCACTTTGTGTTTGTCCACATCTCTCGCTACTTCTTCTCTTTCAGCTCCCTATCCATCTAATCTTCTTTCTGTATCCTTGTTGTTATTTTCAATGAATCTCTCCTCCAATATCTCTAATATCTCTTGTTTTGTAATGGATTCATGTAATAGAAAATGTTTTAGAATTCTAATGATTTTTGACTTTTGGCAAGTGAAATGAACACAACTGGGGAAACGCCAGACTTTTGGTGGCCAAGTGATTTGTACAAAGCTACACGCCGTTGTAAGGCATGAATTGGAAGTTCCCTATTATTACATGGTACCAAAAAATGAGTGGCCTTTAATGTAGAGAGATGGAAAGGGAGATGATTATGGTCTATGTGCCAGGGCATCCCGATTATACGACCACAAAAACCTATGCTGAGTCATAGAGGTCAAGATAGGCTATGAATGAAATACACACACACACACACACACACACACACACACACACAAACAAGGGGATAGAGAGAGAAATGTAACTGAGCATGCAACATTTTCTCACATTGTTTACACCATTTAAGTTTAAGGTTTTCAAATCAACAATGAATGATGACTAATAGCATCTTCTTTTAAGGGTAAGGTGGTTTATCAACTTCCCCACCAGGCTTGTCCTTCAACACATCCACACTTCCTGCTCTACACAATGAGGCATCGGCAGAATTTGTCTCGACGAGCAGGGCGGCACATGGCGCGCCCCATGCTCAAGTGCCCCTCCACCCTATGATGATACTCCTGAAATATGCAGCGTGTATGACAGCAGCTACACCTGTGAGTCACCTGTGTGTGTCCGCGCCCCTGAGATATCCATCATCCGTCACTATCCCCAAGCCCATCCTGCACACACACTCGCACACACACACACACACACACCACCACTGAGGGCAAGGGAGGGGGTTAGGTCTGGGCTGAGGTGCAAGACGCCACCTGCGTGCTTTAATTTTCACCTCCCCCACCATGACCCTCTGCAACTGGTAACACAAGTGGCCTCCCGCTGCACTTCTCTCCTGTTTTCTCCTCCATTTCCCTCTCCTGTCTTCTCTACCCTGCTCTCCTTGTCACTTCTCTAATTTCCTCTCATCCCCTCTATTCAATTCTCATCTTCGCTGTCACATCCTCATCTCCTCTCATTTCCTTTTCTCCCTCACAGATACTAGTAGTTGATGACTCTCGGTGAATAAAAAGTCTTTATCTTAGCGAGTGCATACGCCGAACAAGACAAAACAAGTCACTGAGGAAAGCAAAACAATGGGACAAATGGACAGCAACAGCCGCAGCATTTGAAGCGGAACGAGACACGAGGAATGGTTCTCCTCAACCCTTTCTCCTTTCCCTGTGCTTTCCTCTTCTCCTCGTCCTCCCAGACACAGCGAAGTTACTATGATAGTGAATATGCAGAGGGGCATGTGTATGTGCAGGCAGGTGAAGGTGTGTGTGTGTGTGTTTCTGTGCCGTTTCTATGCATGTATTCACTTACTTGTCAGGTGTTCTCACGTACGTGTTTACGCGCTATAGATGTCGGTGCATTCCTACACATGGATGTGTTCATTAATCTTGCATGTGTACGTACACACATGTTCACAGGAGTGCGTGTTTGTGTTTGTGTGTGTGTGTGTGTGTTCCATGTTAGTCATACCGCGAGGACCTTCAGCAGTGTGCGCGTGTGTCTGCGTGCATGTGTCTCATCAGCTGATGAGGTGTTTACTAGGTTCTGTCTCTAGCCTGGAGGGAGCCCAAGCACACTCCAGTCCCAGCCACCACACACTAGAGTAATTGGCCTTTTCACACTGCATAAGCTTCATTACCTGCACCCCCATTTGCAATGCAGAATGTAATGTGCCACAGAGTATATGGAACGAATGCATAAACAGTTTTGGTTCAATATTCATTTTTGTGGGAGGGGTTGGGGTGTGGGGTTCACGATGAATGATTTAGGGGGGCTATTAACTCTAGCAGAATCTTTCCTGCATTCATCATTGGGCTCATATCTGCCTCTAATGATTGATATTTTGGCTGTGTTTCAAATTGTTATGGGTGTTTCAGTGTTTATGTTGTAGCGCTAGAAAGTAAGTCAGTCAGTCAGTCTGTCGATCAGCCAGGCAGGTAGTCAGTTGATTATTCAGTCAGAGCCCTAAACTGCCCTCCAAAAATGACTTCTAACCTAAGTTTATCTCCTGTCCTGTCAAAAGTAGTTAGTAACAGAAAGGAATAGTATATCATTAGAAACAATTAGTAGCATTTAAACCCATGTCATGACCTTTGACCTTTAAAACATACAAAATACAATTACTACTACTTGCAGCAGTGAAAGGGCACTACTGTCTAATGAGCCAAGCAACACAATGAACAAATGTAGTAATCCTCATGTTCCTCGTTTTTTATATTTTTGAGACATCTTTTAGTACTGCATTCCTCAGAGATCACATGTCAATCAAACAGTTTTTCTTTTCCTTTCCTCGTTCAGCCATGGGGGCTATTGCTAGTCATGCTGACTACTGAGTTGTATTTGTTCCAAACAAACCACTGTTGCTGCTGCTGGAAACCTAAAATACATCATTTCCTGTGCACAGAGGATTTCTCCTGGGTAAGACCTACCTGACGCCGGTGTTTAGAAAATCATATATAAAAGCTTTTGTGAAGTGGGTATAGGTTGAATCACTATTGTGTTATATTAATTATATTTCTATATTTCTATAAATTACTGTAATGTAATATTAGTGATGGCAACTCAAACTCTAACTGAGGGCTGACTTAATTCCACTGCATCAGAGCCAAAGATGTAAACCTATTTCTCTGTTTTATTCCAGTCTTAATAGTAGAATCACCAACTAGAAACATAGTTCATTCATGTAGGTCAAGTCATCTATTTAAAATGGTTCACTGAACTATTAGACAAAGTGAACAGACACGGTCCACATATTCACAGGAATACGTGCCTTCAAAGCACGACTGTGCCGTCACACTGTTTTTACCGAAAACTATTTGTAAAACCAGTGCGGCACCATTAACGCTCTACTACCGATCCTCCCATAAAAATACAATGACAGTGACAATGGAAAAGGAATGTGTGACTGTTAATAGGTGGAGGATGTAAGAGTGAGTATGCTATTTTAGTCTGGGCAGGGCAGCTAGCGAGTGTAACTGGCCGAACTGTGAGAGAGCCGGATGCGCAGTAATGGTCAGTGTCTCCTGGGGGTCTAAGGGTGAGGTCAACACCACCAGGCCGCGCCTCTGCTTCTCAGGCGGGCTGGAAAAGAATCGGAATGGGAGGGGTGGACAGAGAGCCAGAGGGGTGGAGGGATGAGGGCATGGAAAGAGTATCGGGAAACTGAGCCCTGGTAAGAGTGTGTGAGAGTATTGGCCGTTGTGCGCACAGTTGGATACACCTGCATAAACGCACGCACACACACACGCACACACACAGACACACACACACACACTTATCAGTTGTCTCTTGTGAAGTCTGGTCCAACAGGAAACAAAGAGGAAGCGCTCATGCGTCACCATGGCGATAACACTGACCGGATCTTGGTTCCATGTGCACCATGGCAACCACTGACCGCACCACACGGTCTTAGTCAGTTACTCCAAGTAGGCCTATGTAATGTGATCCAGAGTAGTGGACAATGGATTGGACATATATGTGTGCCAGCCACACTGGTACAAAAAAAATATTTAAAATTGGTTTTTGGTTATTGATTTATTGAGAAATCAAACAAAAGAGGAAAAAAATGTTTACATTTAAAAAGCAGGACCACACATTTACAATTTCAGACAAAAACGAAATATAAAAATCCAAACCAAGTAAAACGTTGTAACATTTCATGTGATTAAGTACAAGTGAAGTTAAATGTTATGTTTTGTTAAACAGTAAAATATTGAGTATTGAATCATTTGAGTTGTCTAAATGTAGTTCCAATATGAGCTAGTGTTGTTGTTGGTGTGATATCTTTACTACCCCTCATTTGCTCCATTTTTATTCAGAGTCTATTTTTCTTTGCTGTATCTGCTGCAAGGACTGAATTTTCCTATGGGGATAATAAAAGGGGATAATCTTATCTTATCTTATCTTATCTTATCTTATCTATTTCACCAATAAGCAATCAATACATAAGGCAGGAGTAGGATGTTTGAGATAAGTTGCATATCATTCCCTGGCATGCATTCTCAACATAACGAAGAAAAAACCTTTCAAATGCACACATTAAAGATCACAAATGCTTCTTTCTGTCATGACCATGGCTGCAACAAAATGTTACCACACCGCCAATGTTGGTGCGCCAGAATGTCTGATACTTACGGTGCTCTTTCAGATCAGAGTAGAAGAGGATTGAATCGTTATTAAAGAGATTTTTATCTTTAAGTGAAATAACCGTTGAACAATTCATCTTTATCACCGAGGGCCAAACCCAAAGACTTGTGGATTCTGATGTATTTTCTCAGGTCTGTACTGCAAGTGATTAAGTACACAGCTTCTTTCATTTTGAGTCAAAATGAATATGTGCGGGCAAGCAAGTACGTACACACAAACACACACACACACACCCCCACACACAAAATGTGCTAGCTTTTTTCTAATCAAAAGGGGCCATCATATATAGACACTTGTCATTTTTGCCATCAGTGTGTGACTCAGATATGAAGGGGAGATGCCCACCTGAAGTAGGCCTGATAAAGCCTACACACAATACTGACCCAGAAACGTTTCTACGTATCTACAGAAATACACGCATAGTGAAACCCACGCGTTATTTTTCCTAATCTTTTCAGAAAAGAGAAACACTGTCGCCGCCTCAGTCTGCTGGTGGTTCTCGGACTTATCTTCAGAGGGATGTGTGTTCTCCCGTCTCTTCTATTGTCTGTACACTAATAGTTGTACCACCAGCAACCAATCTATTAAACTGTTAAAGTGTGGGGAAGGCGGTAACCACAAATGGCTCGGTCGCCTCATCACCAACAATGATGAGTCTGCTGAGGTGAGGTGGCCTGTCGTGCATCTGAACGTACCGCTATCAAAATGAAGCTAAACACTCTCAAAACTACTGAGATGAAGATCGACTCCCAGTGGAACACACCTGTTCATATACTCCTCGCTGTCATTGCCAGCAACCTCAACTGGGACAGGAACGACTCCCTCCTAACCAAGAGACCTTTTCAGAGATTCTTTCTGAGGCAGCTAAGAAAGCTCAACCTCTCACAACCAATCCCACTCATTTTTTATAGATCAGTAAAGAGAAGTATCATCACATGCACCATTACAGCCTGGTATATCTCTGCCTCCGGTTCCAACGACAAGGCCATGTCCGAGCAGGCCACCGGCTGTCAGCAGAGATAGGCAGTGCTTCAATTAAATGTATTTTAAACACGTATTGAATTAGTTTTGAGTAATTTTTTTTTTTTTTAAAGTGTAAAATGTAAATGTAAATGAAGGTAAATTAGAAATGTAAACTTTAATTTGTTGTGTTTATTACAGATTTAGTTAGAAATGGAACATTGTCATTTCCACATCATCATGTTTAATCTCTGTCTGCCTCTGTAGCAGCAGGCCAGCAGCTTGTCTCCACCACAACAGATAAGGCTATATACACTCTCACACAGACATAGATGCACACACACAAACACACACACACCTACACACCTACACACACACACACACACATACACATACATGGTCATGGTAGTTAATGTGTGAGTGTTTTGTATGTGTGTGCTCTCTTGCATGCATGTGAGCATTTGCTTGTGAAACAGCATGTGCATATGTGTGTGCTCTTCTGTAAATACGTCTTGTGACTGTGTGTGTGTGTGTGTGTGTGCACGCACATTTCCGCCTCTATTTCTGTGAGTGAGTGTGTGTGTGTGTGTTTGTGTGTGTGTGTGTTAGTGCTTCTTGCTGGGGGAGTTAGAGGCCCAGGTAGGATTTTGGTGGTCCCAGCGTGGCCTTTTGTGCCGTCGGCCAGAGGCTGGTGCCCAAGGAGGTGAGCTGATTAGAGCTTGTTCGCACCACACAATACATCATATGCCTGCCTGCCTGCACATCAACAACCCAAGCAGGCGCAGAGGAACTGGGTATACAATGGGTAAAGAATATAGACAGAACTGGTTTAATGTGTAGACTTGTTGGAGTTCAACTTCAGGATTTTTATATTCAACTAACCTACTTACCTCACACTGGTGCTCATTTTAATTCACAGCTCTCCTCCGTTCTCCCTTGGTAAGTAAGTTGGTAACATCTAATCATCTAAAAACACAATCAACGCACTCCCCATTTGGCTGGAACTACAACTACAAACCTCTCCACGTTTTGCACAGGACACCTGCCTCCCTCAGCTGAACAACTTGTGAGATGCATCTGTGCAGGAACATTAATGGATCTTCTCGCCTTGTCAAGGCATTCGATAATGAGAATCTGCATTCTCCTCCAGCCTGCCAGGCTCAGAGAGCTGTAGCCTCGCCACCTGCCGCCCCAACTTCAACCATCCTGGGTCTGCTCCTCAATGCCACAGATCTCTCAATCCACACTTTTATACCAGCCTTCTCCTTCCCCTTGTAAGGGTTCCAGTTTCTCTGTGGCCCAATATTAAGACCTGTATGGCCCCAACGCTTGAAGGATATCATGTTTCTTTTCCCATCTTAGAGCTTGCATCTCTTCCTGTGAGTCTGCTAGAACCTTGTCGTCCTGCAAACATTACTTCAATGCATTTAGAGTATAGATATTTCTATGTAGATAATCCATTTTGTCAAAGTTTCTCTGTTGAATCGTTATTTAATTGTGCCAGGGAATATTTGTGACTCTTTGAATGGAGTGAGCGAGGTGGGAGGGGGTGCGTGCTATAATGTTAACATCGCACAAAACCTTTCACCAATCGCTGATATCTTTTAAGATTACGTTACACTCTGCTTATTGTCAATCACCTGACACAACACATTTTCATTTGTTATTTTGCTTTGTTGATTTTGTTTATTATTTCACTCATTCATAATATTATTCTAATGATGATATTTTGTTTGGTTAATTCATGGTTACAGTGAGTGATGCTCGCACAGGCACTTTGGGCAGCTCAGGGGTCCTTCAGGTCCTCAGTGGACCGGTAGAGCTTGCGTTATGCAGCCATGAAAGCTTGTGTCTCTGTTTCTCTAGCGGTCAGAACCCGAGGGAATAAAGTTATTTTAAACACCTGGAAGTCTCTTTGTGTCCAAGTGTGCAACATTAGTTTCAGTTCATTTCAAGCTAGGTTTTTAACTAAAGTTAGCATTTTAACAACACAGAGAAAAAAGGAGTAACTGTTTAAATATTTACGAAATGCATACTGCATACATTGCAAAATGATTGGGGAAACGTAAACTAGACGTAGACAGTAGTAAATGGGCTACAACTCCAAAGGCTGATGATAGGAAGGTGAATAGCTTTTCTAATTAGGGTACTTTTTCATTCACCTTCTCACTTCTTCCAATGGCTGAGAAACCTCTAATCAAAGTTGCAAATGATCTGGAGCCGCTGACCGGGGCTCTGTATTATTTCTTGACTTCTTTCCTCTTGACTAAAGGTCAGCTTCAGATATTGTTAATCATGGCATCCTACCAGACTATTTAGAAGATGTTGGTGGCAGAACTGCCCTAATACCAATTTGTCATTCTAGATACTAAAGCATCTGCCTGTTCTAAGGTCTGTTTTGACATTGTGGATATGTGATTAAATACATTTTCAGTGCTTCAATTTCTTCTGTTTCTCTTCTCATCTTCAACATGGTAGCCCCCCACCATCAGTCAGACCCTGGACTCTGCCCCCTACATCCCACATGCAAACTCCTCCACAGTGGCTCCCCTCCTCTTGCTCCTCATGGCAGCCTCCACTGCCAGTCCGTCGCTGGCCTGCATCCCTTTCATTCCACCTGTGAATCTTACAGCTTCCTCTCCCCTTCTCCGCAGTATCCACTGTTGGACACTGCCAGTGTGTCAGTGCCTCCCCCTCTACTTCAGCTCATGGTTTTCAAATCATGAAATTGAATGGCTTTCCCAGTGTCCATACGGTAGTTACACATTGCAGGCACTGGCAGGCACAGTAGCCCATCTACATGATCTCTCATCTCCAGTTACACCCCAAGACACGCAGCGCAGCACCTCCCATCAGCTGTGTTCACTGGCCATAGCCCTTTCCCATGCCCCTTCCTTCCTCTGCCTTGTCTTCCAGCCTCTTCCTGTTCTGGCCAGCCTCTTGCTCTCCTCACACCCCTCATCCCAGCACGCACTTATGTAGCTACAAATGCCATTTCTCACCTCCTCCAAACTCACCACCACTTTTCGTATACATGCTTCATCTACCATCTTCCATCTACCCTCACCACCATTACCTAATTCTTTCATGTCTTAATTTGGCAGCCATTGCAGGGCATCTCATTTTTCACATACCACTTCTCAAGCAAGTGTGCACGGGAAAAGATGTTTATATTGGAGTGCACAAGACAGTGAAATTGCCAGCCACATTCTTCTATCTTGTATCCTAACCGGAACACTTCCTGTTATTTACTGACACAGCGCCCTCCATTGGGTTTGGAACCGTTACAAGGGACTATGATTCACCTCTATGTGGCCACAAGAGCTCTCATTCATCTCTGAGACAGCAGCTGCCTCTGCTCTTTATGAGCTCTAACCTATGGTGGTGGTGGTGGTGGCAGCTTTTATGGGGGCAATGTATGCAGAAATTGTTTTTCCCTGTGTAATAACTGTAATAACTGTATTTTTGTATTGTAATAAATGTATTTTTGTAACAGTGGGGGGGAAATGTCTGTGTCTGCTGGTTGTGTTCATTTAAAAAATTTAAAAAAAAACATTCATTTTCCCATTGACAAATTCAAAATAAGAAAAGGTTCTTAACTTTAACCTTCAATAAGGTTTATTTCCTGAAAACACAGTGAAAACATATTTCTATATATAGTGCCCAACTAATTACGTTTGTCTATGGGTGTCGTGTTTAATTCAATGTATTCTCTAATGAGATTTTTGTAATTCCTTTAAACCAGAGGAGCTGGCATTTAGGTGTGAAAGGAGTTCCACCTGCTGAATCTCCTACACAACCTCAATCTATGACTCAGGGATGACTTCACCAAGCAGTGTGTGCATTCAACTTGTCCAGCAGCCTCGGGATCCTTACAACATAACCTCAGTTCTAGACAGAGAGCTCAAATGTGGCATACCAAATACTGGTATGGGGTTGACATCTACAGGCGGGGCATAGTCTATAGAGGTACACAGCACAACCGCAGTCCCAAACTGAGGCCTGTGTAACACTAATAGAGTTGACTACAATTGACTAGAGTCAGTTTTTACTTGCCTCCTTCCAGGGATGGTCAGAGCACCGGGTCAGCTACAGCACCACTGGAGCATCTTGCTCAAGGTCACTAACACAAGGATCCCTCACGGGTCCTCTGGTTGAAGGATGATCTCTCTAACCACTAAGCCACCCTGCTACCTGACTGTCAGCATAGTTGGTCTGTGGACTAGGGTTGATATCCCCAGGCAGGTCAGTCAAAAATGTTGCACATACCTAGCTGACACACACACACACACACACACACACACACACACACCTATGCTTGGCCCATTAAAGCACATAGGTGTTGTGTCTAGTTTTTGGACTTGTTTGACTCGCACATGAAAAAGTTTACGAAAATAAGTTTTGTCCGTTGTTCGTTGTTTCGTCAAGACTAGACTACTGTGATGTCTTGTTGGCATACTAAACTCCAGCATTAAAAATCAACTCGTCCAATCCACATACCTACAATTTTGATCTCACTTCATTGGTTCCAAATTCAAGCCAGATCAGACTTCAAAGTGCTTCATACGTCCTGCTGACCTATAAATCGTTACACCATCGTTGCACTAGTATAGGTAGCGGCCATTGGGAACCCAGTGTAGGGCTGCCTTTTAGGTCTGCATCATCACACTAACCATCTATCTGCTGTCTGTGTGAGTTAAGCAGACTCTCTCAGACACACGCACACACACACATTAATTGCTGTGCAGCTGAACTGATGATAAAGCTCACTGATGACCTAGATCCAATGTTGTCTGATAGTCATAAAGCTAGACTAGCATTAATAAATGTCATCAGGCATCCGATCAACCTAATGTGTGGGCTAGATATGCATTCTTACAGTAAAACACTAAATGTAAGTGAATGCTAATGTTAAGCCCTGAGGGTGAAAATAACAAAACATTACATCTTTTAAAAACAAACAAAATGTACCCTAAGACACTGTCAATCATTTTAACCATAAGGTTAAATACAATATACACTAGGCCATAAGCTCACGTCCTCTCTCTCATAAAACTATCGTATAAAACCGATAACAAGCCCAGAAGGTGAGTAAACTGTTGAGTGAATCAAGAAACACAACAACCATCTGCGATGCAGTTTCCTTTCCACCTCCCCCGGTTCACGCACGTCTTGCAACACAACTGTAAAACAGTTGGTTTTCCTTCTGTACATGTGAAAATGAGGGCAATCGATTGTGCTGGAGCTGAGCGGAGGGAGATGTTGATGGTATGCAGCTGGGCCCTGAGCGAGTTGTTGATAGGTCATCAGGTCACACACCCACCCACTCCTCATTTCCCATACTGCACTGCTGACATGGCAGAGCTCAAACCAGTGGTAGGCGGCGCTTTCAAGGTGAGGCTTGGGGTTAAGACTCATCTTCATTATCTGCAACTTGTTGGTTTCAAATTTGTATGTTATTTTTTCACAGGGCAGCACCACCTGGGTCCAATTAGAAAGTGGGGCACTAAGAAGAAGTAAGTGTGAAAGCATAGTGTAGTAAAGTAAGAAAAAATAAAATATTAGTACCTCCTTACAAATATTGAATGCCCCTTTTTGCTAAATCCATGTTTGAATTGTCTGAAGCCTTTAAATGCTTCTTTATCTACATCCCACTTTTATGATTTAAGTGGATTCAATAAATAAATAAATATAAATAAATAAATATAAATATAGAAATCAGATCTTTCAGCTTGAGTCAGCGGGTAGGTCTGTTTTATGGAATGAGCAGTTGGTCCTAATATTTTGGATACTATTAGGCCCAGAACTGCTAAGAGGAGTATGAACAATTTATATCAGGCAGCTGTCTCCATGCTTAATGTGACAGTAGAGCAGGAGTAATCATTTTATGATGTTCAAAATAATAAATGTACATGGAATGTGCTCAGCTTCACTGACATAAGATGAAAACATATGCAATACATAATTAGGTCTAAAAGTAGGTCAATAAGTGTTTCCATGCTTGAACATATTGCACTGTTTATTGTTGAAGCAAAGTAGTCATGAGAAAATGTCTGAATCACACATTTCACTCCCATTGTCCTTCCATCCCTGGCCTGGATATCATATACCATCATATACCGTCATCCTCTTCCTCTTTGTCCCCCTGCCAGCTCTCTTCAGTTTAAGGCCTTTATCTGTGTGATGTAATACTTTAGAGCATGCAACACAAAACAATGGGCCACTCTGACACATGTGAAGAGGTTAAGACATGCTATGTTGCAAAATTGTGCTTTTTGTCTTAATAATGTCTGCACACTGCCATATTTTAGATTTGCAAAATTCTTCTGCACTTTGTTAGTGGAACATCTTCCATTTTGATGAGCGCAAAACCATTGGCACCCGTGCAACATTTAGTAGGTTTTGTGTGTGTGTGTGTGTGTGTGTGTGCTGGGGGCACAGGAAGGAAACATATTCTCAAATGACTAAAACTGATTTAAAGGCACACAACAAAAATTGGCACCTACCACTATCACCCCAATTGTTCATGCCATACCCAAAGAGAGCCAATTTTGTCAATTTTGTTTGGCAGCTTCAGGTGGGCAGCTACTATTTCACGGACATTTTTAACGCTGATGGGAAGGGTGGAAGCTGTGTCAGCAGATCGAGTTTAGGGAGAAGAAGAATTGTAGCTCTAAGAACAACTTAGTTCGACTTTTAGACAATGGAGTGATAATCACAGTGCTCTTCTTCAGTATAACTAATCCCTGACCAACAGAAGACAAACACTGAGTTGAGTATGAACTGTTGTTGTATGAGTCAACTCCTCTCTGTTCTTGTGGATGACTTTTTCTTTTTCATCGCTGAGTCACCTCTTCGTACAAATGGCTGATGGATTATTTATACAGTTATTCAATGAAAACATTTGGAGTGTTAAAAAAGAGAGTGGATGCTAAATCTGATTTTAAGAATGCTGGGCTTTAATGTAATTGTGTAACCTAGTGATCCAGATAACTGTAAATCTGGCCAAAAATGGTATAGTGGTTGACACCCTGCCTCAGCAGACACAAGTGCACCTGTCCTGGCCATACCTTCACTCCTGTCTATCCGGTTCTGTAACTCCTCTCAGCCTTCACATTGTCTCAATAAAAGCTAACATTTTTTCAGTGGACTGCCCTACCCTTCAATTGATTTCCCATCCATATGTAAGTGCCTCCTACATTGACCCAGGGCACTTGGATAAAGTGTATCAAGGTCTAAAAGTTTGAAATAGTGAGTGAGTGATTGCATAAATAGGAAAACACTGAAAGAGCCATGTAAAGTGTATTGGGAGGAAAAATCAGAGACAGAGACAGGGAGGAAGCAAGGGATGAACGGATAAGAAAAATAAGAAAGGAAGATGAGATGGAGAGAAGGGAGTAAATTAAGGGAACGAGAGTTAGCGAGAGAAGGAGAAATGGAAAGAGAGGGAATAAGCAGAACATGGAGAGATGGATGGAGGGAGAGAGAGAGAGAGAGAGGGATGAGGATGAAGTGTGAGCTTGGCTCAGTGAGAGCAGCTGTATAGAGGACACTGTGGGTGGAAGTGGTAGAGTCGTGGGTGAGCTCAGAGTTTAACTGCCAACCCTCCCTGGTTTCACAAACTGTCCCTCACACACACACACACACACACACACACACACACGCAGAGGCATACATGTAAACACACACTCACTCATTCACATACATACATGCACAATCGCACAGACACATAGAAGCACATGCATGCATGCAGAGTATTAACTTCACAATCTGAAAAACTTTCCCTCTCACTGAGTCTACGCTAGACACGAGAAGAATCGAACACAGTAATGCGTAGTAGTAACTGTGTTTTCTGTGTCACCCTGCTCAAACTGGGTGTTACATTATTGGAGACAATGTGTTGTAACTACAGTCTAGCCAATGTTTGTGCATGAAAGAGCAGGGGATGTTTGTGTGTGCATGCATGTACATGTACATGCATGCGTATGTTTTAAGATAAGGTCAAGGCAACACACGCACATTCTCACACACACACACACACACATGAGCACACGTGTGCATGCAAACAGACACAAAGGCAACAGTCAACTCTTGTGGGAGGGTCCGACTACAGAGTGGAGCTGGGCTGGGCTTTGACTGGTGTGGGTGGGGTGGGGGGTTTGCTTAGCTTCTGCCCATTTGCCGCCATGCATGCAGTCAATTGTAGGTTGCCTCTCCTTGCCGAGACTCCAACTATGATAAATAATGAGAGCGGCAGATCCTTAAATAGCGTGCCCCCCCTTGTTCCTGTGGTCCGCTCTTGTGAAGCTCCCGTCCAGCCGTGACTTTTCCAAGTGATCCCCTCCCTGCTGCCTCCTCCGTTCTGGTTAGCATGCCGGCTAAATCTGTAGCCGTGCGTCTGTAATTAGGCTTTGCCTGTGCTGGAATGAGTGCTACACACTGGCAGCTGGCAGGCCAGGGCAATGCACACA
>CABFOQ010008651.1:5298-16833 GCA_900660455.1 Gephyroberyx darwinii
AACCCCTGATTTCACAAAGGGTTTCTCATTCTGATTAAAGCTCAGGCCAAATGGACTAAGCAGAAAACATTCTCCTTCCTCTTTGTTGAGTATGGAGGGGAATTTACAGGAAATGTTTTGTGCAATAATGTGGCAGACAGAATATTTAATGATCACTCACAACCATGTATGGAAATTTTCCGAGAGGCAAGACATACAGTATACATGAAACACTTAACGTCTTTCAACCTCTTTAACTGATGTTGTGAAAAGTCCCTGTGATATTGCAGTCTTCTTCAAAATTGACTTGGTCCTTGTTTGTCACCCATGCAGCTGGCCGTCATCAGCTATAGTTAGTCATCTTTGGCTTGTTGGCACTGCAGTGAATCAGCCACAAGATGGTGTGTGAAGAATCCACATTCTTACCCAAGCCACTGTACAATGTCACAGTACTGCATGTCGAACATCTGATTTTCTGGGGGATGTGGGAGATTTCCATTCATTACCTCCTTCTCCTCCCACTGCTCCTCTACGCTGCTGTGAAGTCTTGCTCACATGTTTTCCCTTTACACTACCATGACATACTTGCAGGGATCCCCAGAGAGATTCAGAAGGAGGGTTAGTGATATGATATGCATGAGATTTGCTCCTTTACCAGCCTCATCTGACTCACATGAGCCCAAGGGATTTTTGAACACAAGGTCTCAACCATTCAGTTATTGTACAAGTTTAAGAGATTCAGTTACTGTACCTTTTGAAGAAATTGAATATAGGGGCCAAACAGGAAATATTTATCAACTTTGATATTGAACTTTGATATACATTGGATTTGATAGATATACATCGGACTTTGAGTTTTGATCAGGCACTGAACTAGCCAGCTAATCAGCACCACTGTGACTGATCTGAAAGTTATATCATCTTTTGAAAGTAAAGTTAATGGCTGAAAATTCAAGGGAAATTTGAAATATTTATATTAGGAATTTATGGGCTACTTTGAACGTTTTGTTTCAATCAGGCATTGATCCAGCCATCTTTTCATCACCATCACGGATGCGGAATGGCTGAGAATTCAAGGGAGCTTGTACAATCGCTGTTAAATGACAATCGTTTTCTAGAAACTATAGCGATCGCTTGCTCCAGGACACCAAATGTTACGGCTGTAGGCAGGGCACCCCGCTTTCAGTCAGCGGAGGAAGCCACCTTCGGAGTCATGCCTCATGCAACAGGAACTACCATTAACAACACACCTGAGCTCGGTACTATCTGCCAGAACAAAGTGATTCCTGAATATCTGCAATTAGATCCGCGAAACTGACTGCAAGCTTCAGCGCCCTGCCGACAGCCGCTACATTTGATGTCATTTAACAGCAAAATTAAATTTTACAGGTTTGCATGATTTGTATCCTTTGGAAGTGTTTGTATAGTCTACTTTATAAGCTAAAAGAGAGAGGACAAGAAAACTGCAGATGAGGGAGTATGACAACCAAGAAGGCTGTCGTGAGGATGAAAGAAAATCAATTAGAGCTACTGCAGAATGTTTGTGCATTCCAAAGTCAACGATATGGAATGTCCTGAAGAAGAAACTAACTACTGGAGGTCTTAGAAATTACCAGCGATCAGGACGTCTACGGAAGACATCATAAAGTGATAACAGCATGATTATAAGAGCTGTGAAAAAAAATCCTAAATTGTCAATTTGAGTAATTGCTAATGATGTCCACACACTGGGGGTGAAAGTATCGCAGGCCAAGGCTGAGAGAGGCAGATTTCAGAGGCTCCACTTCCAGATGTAAACCTCTTATCAGCACCAAGAACAGAAAGGCAAGATTGAAAAAACATACAAAGACGAGTCTGATGAGTTTTGGAAACAAGTCTTGATGAGACAAACCTATATAGGTATATATATTATATAATCCCATGAATAACTGGCCAAATAGAGATAACATGATTTTTCCAGTGCAGCTACAATGGAGTTTATAGCAGAAAATGTTTCAGCTACCTAAAACATCAACAACATACATCAGGTTTTGGTGTCAGTCCCTCAGAATCAAAGAGCTTCTTTCTAGCCTCACCATTTTGCATCAACTTTAAACAATCACACAGGGAGATATCCATCAGGAGAGGAAGAGATACAATTTTTTCAACTGACAGCAGCCTCAGTAGACCATAATGCAATGCAGCTACAAAACAGTTCTGGCTTCTTTGTCATTTGAACAACCAGGCACGGTACACCACAGCATGGTTCTTTCTCCACCCTCACTTTCTTTCAAATGGAAAACTCTCACTGTCTTGCTCTTACTATTGCTATTGCTGTTGTTACTGCTCTCATCACCTGCACATATAACCCACAGGTGGAGGAGAAACTTAGGGAATCACTAACCAAAGTAGCAGGCAGGTTGAGGAATAGTGGCTAAACCAAAAACTAAATTACTGCACTTGTGTATGGGTCCAAGAGTGGATTTTTCTTTTAGCTGTACCATGCATGTTGGATATGCTCTCATAAAGCTTTCTCCTGTCTTTCACAGCTCCACCAAACAACATCTCAGTGGTGGCAGAGAACACGCCAGCCCCATTCAGCCGATACCAAGCGCAGAACTTCACTCTTGTCTGCACTGCAAAGGGAGGCAAACCTGCCCCATCGGTAAGTTGCTGTTGAAGATACATTAGTGTGTCCACTGGGAACCTTTCTTCACAGCACTGGATTCTTTTTATTTTTGTTTACAATGGAAAGGACACTGTGTTGCATGTTCCTGGTAACAGTGAGAGCTTATTATGTCTTTTAGCTCTCATAGCTCTCATAGCGCTAGAAGTTTTCAGAATGAATTTGGCTCTCTGTAAAAAGGTTTTCAAATCTTGCATGGGAACAGCAGTATTCTTTACCAGCTCTTCCCACAAGCATCTATGTAGCATTATTTGGAAAAAAAGAAAAAAGAAAAATGCGTAGATACAGCGCATTAATTTATGAATTTAGATCAAGCTCTACACAGACTAAACCATGCACAGGTGCACATACAGTATATTCCTATGGTCATTTAAAGTAGTTGTCAGAATACTGCTGTCACCTCCATTATAGATTGGCCTGTGAATTATAATGTAGTCATGCAATGTAGTCATTAAAAAAGGTAGATCAGATTTAGGAAACAGATACATTAATATTATTGATGGTCGCAGTGAGGGTAATTCATCTAATCGCAGTGACATGATAGTAATGATGCTGCACACAGAATTATCATTACACACCCTAACACTCACACACACACACACACACATACACACATACTGTATAAGCACACATGCATAAGCACACACACACACACACTTTTTGAAGTGCAAGACAAGGTCTTGCGAATATCCACAACACATGCTCCTGTGTGTGGTGGCATATGAGCTTGCGGATGCTGTTTGAGTGCAACCACTTGCTGTTCGTCCCCACTGGGTCATTAATCATTGTCCGTGGGTGTATGGTAATGGACTCCAGACCCTGTGCACACCTATCTCCTGCAATTATGAGCCCAGTGAGAGGTGAATACAAGGTGAATATGATTTCCTTCTCTCAGTTACTTCCTGGTTGATTGTGTGATGACTATTAGTGAGGTATCTACTCTGTCCTTCCCTGTCCTGTCCATTCCCCTGTTGTGATGTTGCAGGAAGTCTTAAGCCATTCAAGTTCAGCACTGCTGGATCCATTTTCATCTTTTAATGGAGGAAAAGACATCTGGAGGTTTTTGTCTGGTCAGTGAGCCTGGACTGTCTCTGTGTCACTGGCTAAGTGCCACTCACTTTGCTGATGATTAGCTTAGTGAGTGAGCCAGCAAGTGAATGGAATGGCTGACTTAATGAGATAAAATAAAAGTGAATAAATCTTTAGTAGCTGTTTTGCTCTCAGATTCTGTAGTTCTCCGTTGCATTTCTCTGTTAGTTGATAATGCCAGGCAGTGCACTGAAACCTTTCACTGCAGAGACTTTTTGAGGTAATTTGATCCAGCAGCTCTATGACTCAGTGGTATCTTTCATGTACTGTGTATTATTAGGTAATGTTATCCTTTCATAGAATGAATTAGTGAATGATAGTTAATTCATTTCTTATTATTCTATGAAAACTCAAGGAAATAGATGATTTACATATAGGTGTATGAAGTTTTACAAGGACGTGCAATCCTAAAATTCTGATTAGATCAAGTAATACGAGCAGCAGATTAATTGTGGGAAGCACAGTAAGTAAGGTAGGTTTAGTGAAGATTATTCTGTTGAGAGAAATGTTACATTAAAGAAACTGCAGCTGGCAAAATTCTGTTTTAAGAGTACAAGAAGCAGAATATTCAATGGAAGAGGCCTAGCAAGTGTTAGAATTGAGTAGGATGGGTGCTGAAGATTATCAGTGAAAGAAAAAACCCAAGGATATAAAACCTGCTAAATTTTGACCATTATGGGATGGATCTGTTGAATTATCATTATCATTTATCATTCATTTCATGTTTTTTACCAAATGCCTGAATACAAACGACGAAAGGCCGTCACCCACCTAAAGTAATAAACTAATCAAACACAAGGCATAGCCTCATGCTTTCGGTGCTTTGATGCATTTCTCAAGCATCAACAGCAAAATAATATTATCAGTCCAATATAATATTATCAGATTCCAGGCATTTCCTACACCTGGACGCATACACCTTCTTTGAGATAATTATGCTGACATTATTTTGGATGATGAAATGGCTAGCAAGGTATGTAACAAACACATTATACAAAGGGTAGCTGCAACCAAAATCAGAATCCCCTTCATTTGAAAAGGACAGTGGGTGTGGAAGGAACCTGGTTAATTAGTGCTGCCACATTCCTAGACAGTTACCGTGTGTTCACACTGCGAGCAACTTGGGTAATGGGTTGCTCTATTCTGACCGATTGTGGGCGGAGCGAGAGGTTCTAATTGCATCTGTCTTGTCCTTGTGCAGCTACAGTTTTTGAGTTTTTAACAGGCAAATCATGCATTGTTTGCTACTTTGGTATTGTGTTTAATAACGTTACAGCATTTTAGTAAGCATCATGAGTTAACATAGCTAGCTAGCAAATACTAATTTGCAAAGGAAGCGCAGAAATCTGATTGACGGTTGACAATTAATGACCGTGAAAGGTTGGTCAGCTTTTCTTGACTGACAAGCTGGACAACTGTCCACACATCAATTTTCCCAGTAGCTCATCTCTATAGTAAATGAATGGACTTCCAGTGACTTCTTGATCGTGTTGCTCACAGTGTGAATGCAGGGTTACACAATAGCAGATTGATGCACAAGATGCAGGACAAAATGTATGACGATACACACTGTATGACGGTAGACTAAAGGTAATCAAGCAATCAGATTGGTCGAAGACATTTTGCATCTGTGCTGATTACTCTGCACCTCATACCAATTACATCCCTGTCATGCACATAATCTCAGTAAAAAGCACCTTCTCTTGTATTATCATTGCCTCTGTGTTTTCACTGTACTGATACAAGGCACAAAGTCGAGCCTGCACTGCCCAAAGAAAGTGAGTCAAGAAAATACTTTGTCGACTCAGAAAGTTACATTTCCTCTTTGGAGAGGCCTGCCATGGCCTGCCAAAGTTGTCTTGTATAGTGGGACTAAATCAAAACCCAGTAAACAAACTCTGACAGGTTTTGTAGATAGATGTTTTCACTGGAGTCTCTCTCGGCTCCCCAGTCCTGCAATATCTGTTTAATCTCCTTTGAGGTCTTGTACCGTGGTCCTTAGCCAGTAGAGGAAATTATTAATTTTAAAATGACATGTTTTAACTCCTTTGAGAGATATTAGAGAGATTACTTGCATATTTATTTTTGCCATGTTACTTTCCTTGGTGGGTTTTTTTCTATAATACTTTAAAATTTCATGGGGGAAGAAAAAAGTTTTTACAGCACTAATCAAAATATTCATAACTTTATTTGACACAGAACTATTGTCTAAAACATTATTATTGGTATAGTATAATTTAGTATAGTATATTATAATGTGTTACTGCTGTAGTATATTTTATTCAGTCGGCTTCACCTGTGTAAAAAATCATCAAAGCTAATGTTGTAGTCCATAACAGCTCCTAAAAGGGTTATTACAACATAAAAAGACTCACAGTTGTGGCACTGGTATTATAGCCTCTACATATAGCATTATATTTTACTTGGTCCCCATTCAGTTTTAAGAATGGTCATAAATATTACATTTAAACCGTGACGATTTGTTCTATTTATGCTTTTGTCCACAGTCATGGTATATAGCAAAACCTCATTATTAGCTTTGTAAGTATTTGCTTGAATGCTGCTGCTCCGGCCCGGGTTATGTGACAGCAACTTCAAACGGCTCCCTTTGCTTTTTGATGAAACTCATTTAGTCTTTGTTGGTGCTGCTGCCTGGGGGCCTGTTGCAAAATGAGCTGTTGTCAGCTGTATTTTCAATGTCATATTATTGCAAGCCTGGTCTCAATAGTGGCTCACAACTTACAAAGAAAGCACCCAATTTATTCAGCATTTAACAGCTGCTAACTGTTACTATTCTTTTGTATTTCTAACACACAATTATCTCTATTTTTGAACTGTCTGAAAGTATACCTGAGTTCTTGTGAAAATCATCTATGAAATTCTTGAATATGTTGAATTGTATAATTATTGAAACATGTCATTTGTCCTGCACGCATCACGTGTGTATGGATTAAGAATGATGGACTACTGTAGCTTAGTTGGGGCATTTATGGTATTCTAAAGCATGTAGGTTTATTTAATTGTTTCACAACTTGAACCTCTCTTCATCCAGAGGTTCAGTTACTAACAGAACAACAATAAATAAACAATTCAATGGAGAAAGAGAAAGTGAGACATAATGGAAAATAGGTCTAAGCATCCAAAAACAATTCAGTCATCAGAAATTATTCTCAGGACCTCATACTGATGGAATTTGTTGAATAATATAATTGGTTCCATTATATTATTCCAGTTATACTCTTGTCACATGGGACCCACCAAAAGTTGGGTGGACCCACCATTGAGCATCTCAACCTCTATTTTAAAGCTGCACTAGGCAAGATTGTGATGTAAAAATACACCCGTCTTATCAGCCTAAATCACAAAGTGGGGCTGCAACAGAGAAGAGTGTCTCACAGCCCTAGACTGAGACCCTGTCTATTCGCCCTATTTGCGCAGGAGAAATTCTTGTGCCAGATATGCACAAAGCAAAATACAAACTGTCTCAACTCTAAATGCTGTCTAAATACTGAACAGCAGTGAGCGAGGGCACCGTCCAGAGAAACCTGGACTCACCAACGTTAGTTCTTTTGCCTCTCTCATCCCTTTTCTATCCTTTGGTATGAAGTGATCACAGACCAGCCTGTTTGGCAAATATGACTGCTGTGTGCAGTTTACTGATCACGTCACGTTACAGGATTTCTGGGAATTAAAATTTTTTCAAACAGTTACCTCTCGTTGCGTTTTGGAGCCACCAGCATGCAAAATTGCCTAGTGCAACTGTAAGAGACCAGGATATAATGGACTGCATGTGTAAAAAGTGCCTGGTATTATCTATTATCTTTCAAGATCTATCGACATCTGATGTCATTGAACCAAGCCACTGGCATATCAATATCTTCCCAGGGACAGTCATTAGAACATCCTCAGAGCACAAGCAAGCACTGATTGAAAAGAGGAAAGATAATGACAGTTAATAATAAGAACGAGCGATGATTAAGTCATGGCCAGGATCCCACTCTCTGCCTCGCTCCTCGTTCTCTCCCATTCTCTCCTGCTCCTGCTCTCTCATTGAATCATTCTGTCACTGTGAAAATTATTGCCTTGTCCTTTTGACATCACCATGATTAATTGTGGCAACATAAAGGTGTATTTGGACCAGTGGGTGAAAAGAAAAGGTTTATTGTTACATTTTCAAATAGGTTTTGGATTTGAGATGTTAGTGAGTTGGGGGCGGCTTGGCAGTATGCAGAGTGCAGGTGCTTTCATCACTGTCTATTCAAAGGCAAAATGCAAAGCTCTCCTCATGCCATCCCAGCTTAATTTCACTACTGCCATGTCATTGTGTTTGGGTTACCGCTTAGAACTATATCTCTCTCTTTTTTGGGAGCTAATTTAGTTCAGAATGAAGTAAGTGGTTTGTGTCTGGCTTCCTTGTCTGAACACATTGGACTTTCAAGTATTTGGGGATTTATAAGAGAGGCGTGATTGATAATCACTTTACTCCATGCAGTAACACCCCTGTGAAGAGACAATACAATTGCACTGAAAACATTCAAAGCCTCCTATTACATGAGAACGAGCACTAGTTTCCAAATCATATGCAGCAGCAAAAACTATTACCTACCAAACTAATGTGTCGATCAAGAACAATATACTCACTTCCTACTTTGTCTTGCATGCCTGCTGAATTGCAGATGCATTCTGACAGTTTTTCCCCTTTTGAGGGACATAAATTCAGTTGAATTTATCATGTACTTATCATGGACTGACCAAGAATTTGATTTTAATATAGGACATTCAAGAAAGACTTGTCATCTGCAGTGCTAATACACAAGGGATGCAGGATAAATACATGAAAGGGGACTGATCTAAAGCTATACACAGCAATTAATGGTCACATTTCACAAAGTGAAAGTGACAATTTTATTGCGTTACCGGATAGTGTGGTCCAATGCAGCTTAAGATTACAGTGATGATGGGTTTCCCCCAAAACATGCTTTGGAATTTTCAGATATCATGACATTTGTTGTATATAGATCAATTAATCAAATAAAATTACAATGTACCATGTACATGCCCACAGAAATGCATTTCTCTAGCGTTTTAAAATTTACTTGAGTGCCACATACTGAAATATTAGTCCAGGTTTCACATTCAGCTTTCAACATACAGTATATGTTGTATTGCACAGGTTCAGGTTAACATGGACTTGCCTACAGCGAGGAATCATTTCATATCATTCTGTCACATTTCATTATTATTTTGATCCGATTCCTTGTAATGAAAGAAGAAATAAAAAGGGAATGGAACTGCGGGATAACGACACAGAAATGACACTTCAGTCTCCCTGCAGCTACATATCTGTCATCCCATTCATTCAGGTCTTTGATGAAACATTCATTGATTCCTCTTCTTTTACCCCAAGCAGACGGTTGGTAAATGAAAGACATTTTGTCATGGTGGGCTCACCATGAAAAGGTAAACTGATGCTTGATCTTATGCTGTAGGAAACACTTGAGAAAAGTTATCGTCCCTGACTGGTCCAGAGCCCATAAAACACATGGTGCCGTACTTTTATCAGAACAAAGTCATTCATTAAATGTCTATATAATGTTTATTTTCTGTCCCTGGAAATGAAGCTGTATGGATGAACTTGTCCCTTACTGTTTCCAGAAACAAATCAAAGTTCTCTGGGCCTTAAGAATTAATTCCTTAATGTACCAAATGGATAGCAACACAGGTGTTACTGTGTACACACACCATTTTGTCCAGCGAAGACTACAGAACAGGTGCATGAATCGTTCTAATCCATGCTGCTCTCCCTCCACCTGCTGTGGTAATTAATGAGCTGCATTAATACACAGCGAAAAACGTATTTTCTTTCCAAGTTGTAGCAGTAGGATTGTGCAGGAGATTGAGTAGGTTTGGGAGGCAATGGCGCCATTATGGATTTGAGGTTTCTTCTTCCCCTGATGCTATTGATTTTAGGGTTAGGGTTTCTAAGCCTTAGGTGCACAGCATATAGGAGGTCAGCACAGATAGGGTGATTGGTAGTGAATGCTCTCAAATGGTAAAACTGAGACAAATGTGTTAGCCATGGGGCTTTACTTGCAAATAAAGCTACATGCAATGTCGGGCTACGATCAATATTGTATGGATACATGCGTTTAGAGGACTGTTGACATGATTGAAAGCCTCAGTCCATGTAGATAAATGTTTTATTAAACGATGTGTAGGCCGGTTGGTTCTTTTGAGGATGAGCCTTGTTAGCTTATTATCTTACCAGGTTTGTGAATAAGAACACATGCGTAACCTGACATCTGATACAACCTGCGCCCTATGCATGCAAATCTTTTCGAAAGCTAATTTCAAAGGAACATATAATAGCCTATCCTTGCACCTGTATGTGCACTGTACCTTAGCTACACATATCCTTGAGGGGAGATAAAGAAGATGTAACTATATGCTTATATCAAGGGTGGGCAATCATGTGCGATGGAGGGCCTAGAGTATGCAGGTTTTCACTCCAACCAAAGACTACAGCAGGTGACTTCACTGATTAACAGACCTTGAACCAGAGAGGAGTGACTAATCAGTGAAATCACCTGCTGTAGTCTTTGGTTGGAGTGAAAACCTGCATACTCTCGGCCCTCCATGGCACATGATTGGACACCACTGCCTTAGAGACTGTAATGGTGATTAAGGGCTATACAAATAAATTTGATTTGATTTGATTTGAGGTTCAGGAGGTGAAGGTGGTTTCCCTCGGTCACTTTGGAAGCAGCACTGTGAACAATAAAGACAATGACGCCACACTGAGTGAGATGATGCTGCACCTGAAATCCTATTACCAAGTAAGTGTCGTTTTGCATGTTGAGCCCAAAGTGAACATAATTTGAATGAGATTTGTGACATTTCATTATTTGTGCTTCACTGCAGTTATATATATGTTATATACATTTTACACATAAAGATAGCTAAGAATTTTAACTATGAATTTCCACAATTAATATTGTGCCATTGTGCCATTGACCCACCCACCCATTAATACTATGGGTGGGTGGGTCTTGGGGAGTAGGTTACATATTTTGGTATATACTGCTATAGTGTTGAGAATTGGTCATGATCACAAATCACTCGTTTGGACCACTCTAAAACATATGATTTAGTGGTATTCCTGTTTATACAGATATCCTTGGACCATTTTGTTTTAAATGATGCACCTGGGTTTAAAGTGTGTGTAGTGTGGGTATGATAGAACGACACATAACATAGATCTGACATTTTATACTCAAGAAATTCATCTGGTTTGGTTCAACAATTGATCATGCTATCTATTGTTTCCAGTGCATCCCTATTTGGACTTATTTGAACTAAATGTTGAAATGTGAAATTTGAGTGACTATATCTTCACTCTTTCCACTAATGATGTTACGAATACCATGAGAAACCTTCTTTTGGTCGAATAGATGGCAGAAACTTCACTGACTGCTATGCATGTATGAAATGTTGTTTTCCTTTCAACTTCAGATTGCCAGCCAGCGTCTGGGTGACCAGGTCCCTCTGGTGATCCGCTACCAGATGTTGCAGGAAACTGCCCATCAGCTGCAGAGGGAGATGCTACAGGTGCTTCAGGACAAGGAGAATATGGAGTTCCTGCTTCATGAGGACTCTAGTATAAACACCAAGAGAAGCAGTCTTCAGAATCGCCTTACACGCCTGTCAAAGGCACGCACTTTCTTGGTAGAGTTTTAGTGTGGTCAGCTAAGCTTTGCAGTGCAAACTGTTGAGACCAGAGGTTTAACTAGAAGAGGTTGCTG
>CABFOQ010008656.1:3664-14568 GCA_900660455.1 Gephyroberyx darwinii
ATCTCCCCTGCAGACTTCACTGATTACGTCCTGACCCAGGCAGAGGAGGAAGGCGGGGCCTTCAATGAGCACTGTGTGGTGGGTGCTGCTTTCCGCGGCAGTAGCAGTCACTTTGCGGAGGCCACAGCCTACTTCAACAATGAGGGTTACCATACCCCGGCCACTGCCCTCATGATGCTGGACAATGCCCTGTTCAGACTCTTAGCAGGACCCAATGCTTCCATCCAGACCAGCAATTATCCCATGCCACGCAACCTTTCTGAGATCGCCCAGAGCCAGCTCACCGAGTGAGTGGAGGAGAGGAGGAGGAGGTGGAGGAGGAGGAGTAGGTTAGAGATCAAACTGAGTGTATAGGAGTATGGAGGAGACAGGTGGAGGTGGAGAAGTGTGTAGGCCAGAGGGAGGAGTTAGTTACTAAAATGTAGAGTAAAACATACACATGTTGGGATTTTCTTAAGAAAAAGTTTCTGTGTTGCAACCTGTGCAGCATGAAATGAAAAGTTTGCTTCCCTTTATAAACATCAGCAATCACTGGCACTCTCAACTGGCAATGCAATGCATACTGGGAAAAGTGTAGACATTGGATCTGGTTATTTCCTGGTCTTTACAAAAATCCTGAATTTTCTTTTGGAGAAATTTTAATGGAGATTTAAACCCAAAGTCTTTTTACATTGTGTGATATTTCTACGAACATACATCATATTTACCACCTACCAAAACCTTCAAGGCCATCTGAGATATTATGGTCTGCAGTAGTATCACATTTTGAAATGGAAATTATTGAGGAACCCTGTAAACAAGCTGGGGCATAGTTGTCAATAAGAGAGCTGGTGGAAGGAGGCAGTATTGACCGCCACCATTGATCAGGACCAGCGGTGGGGATGTGAATAGACATGGTGACAAAAGTGTCGATTGATTGGTGGAAGAATATGAAAGGAAGTGTAATGGTCACTTTTACAAGTAGGTGGTCATGCATTGTCTGTCTCTCAGCGTTACTCCCTCGTCTCTGCACTCCATTGACCCTTTTCTTCTCCTCTCTTCTCCCTCCATCCTTAGGGGTCAGACTGGTTTTGCCATAGCCATCAACCTCATGTATGGTATGGCCTCCCTGTCCAGCACCTTCGCCCTGCTGCTGGTTACAGAGTCCTCCATCAAGTCCAAGCATGTGCAGCAGGTCAGCGGGGTCTACCTCTCAAACTTCTGGTTCTCCGCCCTGCTGTGGGACCTGGTCAACTTCCTGCTGCCCTGTGTCCTCATGCTGGTCAGTGTGGATTTCTAAGTGGGGTTGAGGATGATGATCTACTCTCTACTTTCGACCCCTTTTCTTCATTTTCACTCTGTTTTACACTCTTTGTTTCTTTCCACCCCCTACCCATCCTGGTTCCCTCTCTCAGGTGGTGTTCCAGGCATTTGCCATTAAGGCCTTCTTAGAGGACGGCCACCTGGTAGACGTGTTGTTGCTACTGCTGCTGTATGGATGGGCCGTTGTACCTCTTATGTACCTGCTCAGCTTCCTCTTCTCCACTGCCGCCACCGCCTACACGCGCCTCACCATCTTCAACGTCATCTCTGGCACGGCTACCTTTTTGGCCGTCACCATCATGACCATCCCAGGTGAGGGGGAGGGGGCTGGGGCGCCGGCTGCAGACATTGGTAGACTTGTGGAGTATCTCAAGGGGGGTTTGATAACTCATAGCAGTGGTAGGTTTGGATGAATCTTCTGTGCAGAGTTGACTTAAAAGGTTTTGGATGAGAATCGTTGAGAAGCGTTGAGATTTTCTGCCTGTTCCTTAATCGATGAATTGGTTAGATGTTGTTATGAACGCATTGAGAAATGAACATTTGATAATGAAGCCAACCCATAATATGTGGGGCAGCAGGATGGCCTAGTGGTTAGTGAGGTTGTCCCCCACCTGGAAGGACCCATGTTTGATCCCCCTTGTGGCCATACCTGTTGAAGTATTACTGAGCAAGGTACTGAACCCCCTACCTGCTCCAGGGGCGCTCCAATCTCCAGTCAGAGGGAAAAAAGACAATGTTCCCTTACTCTTCCACCCTGTTAAGTCTCTCCTCTCTTATTTCATTTATCAATTCCTTCTCCAGAGTTGAAGCTACAGGACCTGTCACATATACTGGACAAGGTGTTCTTGATCTTCCCTAACTACTGCCTGGGCATGTCCTTCAGCCAGTTCTACCAGAACTATGAACTCATCACCTTTTGCACCTCCAATCCTATCGCCCACACCATTTGCAAGTACTACAGTAAGTACTGCCCGACTGTAGCTACAGAGAAAGAAGAGGTCTTTGCTTTTGTTGTAGACGTTGGTGCATGCTTTTGGATTTCGATTGGCGAACGGAACAATAACATTGTGATGTACTACCAGATTTTACCACTGTCTATATCGTGGCTGTTGAAGATATACTTATAATGATGACTCATTATGTGGGTGACAACACTGCACATACCTTGAAATAACCATGGTATTCATTTATATCCTGAACAATGAAGAATCCTATAAATATACTGAATTTCTGTCCCAGACATCACATACCAGGAGAACTACTTCTCAATGTCGGAGCCTGGTGTGGGCCGCTTCCTGGTGGCCTTCTCGGTGCAGGGCATAGTCTTCATCGCTCTGCTGTTTGTCATCGAGCTGCAGTGTGTTCGCACTCTCCGGCGTCTCCTCGGCTCCCTGGGCAGAAGACACAAACAGGTAGAGTGGCTGGGAAGGGTCATTTTGCTGGTTTTGTTTTTGTGAGAATGGAGGCTTTGCAGTTGCGTCACAAATCTAACAACCACAGCTTGCGCCATGTGGGAGGTCTCATTGGAGAATTGGCTGTTTGCTAATAATAGTTATATATATTTCAACTGAGACCTATAAAAAGGGAGATTTCTGAAAAAAAATACACGTCGTGACTATAGATGCATACAGTGGTTACCGTGACACAATAAACTTGTAATAATCTTGTTTTTAGCACTAACCCCTGCCCCAAAGCACTTCAAGAGCTGTGGACTTGTGCTGTGGCTGCCAGAGGGTGCATTACATCAGCCCTCTATGTTCTATGTGGGTATCATAGATTACCACTGCTTACTCAGGGGGTGTGTGTGTGTGTGTGTGTGTGTGCGCGTGCATGTTAGCTTCCTCTGATAGAGGATGCGGCGCTGCTTCCAGAGGACAGGGATGTGGCCGAAGAGAGGAAGAGGGTTCTGGAGTGTCAGCCGATGGTAGAGTCCATGGTTGGCAGCCCCCTCATACTGCAGGAACTCAGCAAGGTACCCAGTGCAGGACTTTTTCCTCGCATGCATGTGACTGCATGTTTTGACGTTACATGAAGTGTGTGTGTGCCTGTGAGATGGATTGCCTCAGTGCTCAAACTGACTCCGATGCTGTGTGTTTCAGTGAGATATGAAGAGGTGTGGTGGTATGGATCATCCCTTATCTCCATTTCTCAGGTGTACAGCAGCGGTGCCAATCTTCTGGCTGTGGACAGGCTGTCTCTAGCCGTGGGGAAAGGGGAGTGTTTCGGCCTCCTTGGCTTCAACGGAGCAGGGAAGACCACTACTTTCAAGATGCTGACCGGGGATGAGAGTGTTACCTCTGGGGATGCCTACATTGATGGATACAGCATCTTGAGGGACATCAAGAAGGTAGGAGAGATCGGGGGAGGTAGAAGAAGTCAATTAAAGACTTCAAGTTCAATGCAGTCTCTTTTGCATTGCATTGTAGCACTAGCATCTTCTCAGCTGTCAGGATGTCATTCCCTCACTTGGCAATATGGACCTTAAAGACCTAAAAGACTTCAGTGATTGTTCTTTTTTTTCCCTCCTTCATAAATATAAAAAGACGAAAACGGATTCATGCTACAATTATCTCTGCGTTGCAGGTGCAGCAGCGCATTGGCTACTGTCCCCAGTTTGACGCTTTGTTGGACCACATGACAGGAAGAGAGACGCTGAGCATGTACGCCAGACTCCGAGGAATACCAGAGAAGTACGTGTCTGGCTGCGTGGAGAACGTCCTGAGATCGCTGCTGCTGGAGCCTCATGCCGATAAACTGGTCCGCAGCTACAGGTAGGCAGGGTGTGCATGCAGAGAGACATCAGAGCCATTTCTTACTCAACGGTTTTAGATGTCAAGTGTGTGTATATAATATATAAACCTCAAACTATGCAGTGGGGGTAACAAGCGGAAGCTGAGTGCAGGCATGGCTCTGATTGGTGGGCCTCCGGTCATCTTCCTGGATGAACCTTCTACTGGGATGGATCCTGTGGCCAGGCGGCTGCTGTGGGACGCTGTCACACGCACACGCGAGTCTGGAAAGGCCATAATAATAACTTCTCATAGGTGAGCTTTATACATACACCTATATATTTAGTCTACAGTCGTGCTTTCCTGTGAACCGATTCAGTTTAAAAAGGTTGCATTACTGGATATTTAAGGATATTTAAACCATCATGCGTCTTTCTCCTTTTCCCATTTTTATCCATCCCTCTATCCTCCTGGCCTGTTCCCCCACCAGTATGGAGGAGTGTGAGGCCCTGTGCACCAGGCTGGCTGTGATGGTCAATGGTCAGTTCAAGTGTCTCGGCAGTCCCCAACACCTAAAGAGCAAGTTTGGCAGTGGCTACACCCTGCTGGCTAAAGTACACGTGGAGACCGAGTTGGAGGAAAGTGACCTGCAGCTATTTAAAGACTTCATCGAAAGCACCTTCCCAGGTCAGAACCACACAGCAGATAACCAACTCAAACATCTGTCTGTGTTTCAGTGCAGGATCTAGAACTTGACCCAGATTAAAGGTCTGTTAAAGTTAGGGTGATCCCTCACTGTGAAGGGATGAGAAAGCAGATTTAACTAAGTGATCTTTCTATCGCCACAGGAAGTCTACTGAAAGATGAGCACCAGGGTATGGTGCACTATCACCTGACTGACAAAACTCTCTCCTGGGCACAGGTAACTGATACACAGATACAAATCTCCTCATTTACTAAATGCTTTGCAAAGAAATGCACGTCTTCCCTTCATATGTGCTGTGTTAGATCCCCCTCTAGAGGAGAAAAAGTGTCCTTGCTGACTTAACTGGTACATAATGACGTCAACTACCCAGTTATAACATTATATTAGCCTCAACACACTTCTTCAGTTCTTTCATATTCTTCCCATCCTCTCCTCCATTCCTGCTCAGGTGTTCGGCACTTTGGAGGCAGCCAAAGAGAAGTACTGTATCGAAGACTACTGCGTGAGCCAGATATCCCTTGAGCAAGTGTTCCTCAGCTTTGCCCAGTTTCAGCACTGCACGGAGAGCGGGAGGAAATAAGGAGTCCGTCCATCCAATGTCCGTTTTCCACTGTGTGTGGAAAATTGTCAATTGTACAACACACAAGGACACACAGCACTCCTGTGCAGTGCTGGAGCAGAGTGTGGTCCTCTGGCCGTCCCATGGCTGTGTATCTCCAGCTCCATTTTTACCTCTGCCGTGACTCGACTGACACTCTGGGCCAGTCCCCAAACATCAACGTTTCTCTCCCGTTTCATTCTGGTGTGTCTTTGTTGGCTCGTCCATGCCAGTCTTAAGTACAAATAAGTAGGGAAGTTAGGATTAGAACAAGTGGAGATTGAGGGGTCCGCTATACCACGTAACAGATCGTTAACGCTGCACCTTTTTAGTGAAGTCGAAGACCACGACACCATGAAAACTACTACGTACTACACTGCATCGTGTGTGACGGACAGGGTTTATTTGTGTGTGTGCACTGCTGTGCGTGTGCAGCTCGTCTTTTGTGTTATTTATAATTTTGTTTTATCACTTGATTGTTGTGTTTCTCAGACGTTTTGCTCATTTGCAACCATCACTAGTCACGAGAATGAACCGCCCCATTTGATACAGTTATGAAATAGTTGCACACCTTTGAGCCTTATCTAACAAATTCACTTTTTTCTCTTAATATTGCCCTCTACAAAACGCCTGGTCATCCTTACAAGCTGCTTAGTGTTGTTGCCAGATGTAAATAATGTATTGTATTCATGGTACTCAATCCACTTACTCGTTAAGAAATCTTTAGACTGTTTTGGGCACATTAACGAATGCATGCACAAAGTACAATTTCCAGAAATGCATGATATTGAGAAAGCATAGAGCTTGTAGCAAACCTGTGAGGATCATCCCAATTGAAGATCTATTCCAACAGTTCATTTAGTCCAGTCTGAAAAGAAAAGGTTTCAGCAGACTGATCGGTCAGCTCTACTGAAACAATGATTCTTTGCATCTCATCTTTTGCCGGCCGAACAAGTTACGGTGTGTGATCACGTCATGGATATCCAGCCATTATAGTTTACATGGGACCTATTCAGAAATATGTTGGGCACTAGTGCTGAAATCATTTGTTTCATTTCTTTTATCCGTGACAAAGATCATCTTCGAATGCTGCAGCAAAACGGGATGTCTCGACTTGAAAGCAAGTCTTACTAGACTGCATGTGATTGATTGGAACCTACCACAGCAAGATTGCAATGACTTTGATGTGTTTTTGTGCACACGGTCTGTTTTCCTGCAGCTATGCATTGTGCGCGTGCATGTGCGTGTGTGAGTGTGTGTGGGTGTGAGACAGAAAGTAAGACAACGCACCATCCCTGAACTCATCCAGACTATCCTACAACAGTGCTACATTTCTTAAACATCAAACTAATGGATGGTTTGTTATGGTGTAGGGCACTACTACAGCTGTGGACAAGTGGGCTGACGTGTCACTTAGATCTTTATTCTTGCGTCTTAGGAAACTAAATACAAAGGGCCTAACTAATAGATTGTGCTCAAGAGAATCCTCTGCCCACAAATACATGCCTTGTTCTGTGAAAAACGATCACGACAGCGTTTGTTCCTCTTGCATTTGGATGTACTACTTCTGTTTAGTGTGTGCCCAATGCCGTAACGGCTTTGTCAAAGCCTTGTTTCCATTTGAAGAACTTGCAGGAAGACGTATGTCTGCTGTAGGAATGTTTCCTATGAGTTAATGTATCAAAATAATAGTCTCAGAGCGACGCGAACATAATTCTCAGTCTTTCTGCTTTCTTCCCTGTATAAAGGTCAGTGTCTTACTCTGTGATAAAGTAGCAATCAGATTGTTAACTCACTCCAGTGTACATGTGAAAGTGACATTCCTACTCTCAAAAGCTCACTCTGCCTACATAGAAGTGAGATGAATGTATTTATTATTACTCAGTCAGTAAATGAATCAGCTTTGATAACAATTTGCCTGATATGGTTTGAAGTTTATGATAGGTGACGAAATACTACACGTCACAAGTGTGTGGAGGGGAAAAAAATACACTGAAGTGGAGACTGACATTCCAGGAAGATACTGACGTGGCTTATTGGTCTTAAAAGGATTTGACCTCTTATCATTTTGACCTTTGTTCTGTTTGTACCTGTATTTGCACAATTCATGTCTCATGACGTTGACTTGAATCCGTTGTTGCATTATTAGTTTGAGATAAATGAAAAATTGAAAGGTTTGTGCTGATGATAATGAAGAATTAACGATGCCGAGATACAATGTATCATATTTAAAAAGGGAATTTATCATTGTAATTGTGTGTACTGTACTGTACCATGGAACTGACCTTGTCAACTGTATATGTATTGCTATTCTTTTTAAATTAAATATGCTCTATGCAAGTGGAAGCAAAGACAGTCGTGTCTCTCCTCATTTTTCAAACCGGTAAATATTCTTACCTTTGTTTTCATTTAACAGAACTAGGTCATTTATTATTTCAAGGGAGTCAATACTGTATATAGTTAACCGTGATCCTTACTCTGGTTAGAAATTTGATTAGCAGGGGCACAAAGCTCCTGGACTGAAATGTCCATCAGACAGAGTGTGACACCCTGTTAGTCTGAATCAATTAATAAATAATTACTCACAGACAAAATTGTTATTGTTCATCATATACTTTCACAGCACTCTTCACACACAGTAGGCTAGAACAAGTACATTGGAAACAACAAATTTACAATAAACAGGAAACACAGCACTTTCAGAAGTCAGTTACCTTTAGGGTTTGGGGTTAGTAACTTTAATACATCTATATACCTACATAAGTAGCATTTAAAAGCATCAAAACTGGCCTTCGAGAGGCCATCTGACCTGTGAAATAATAAGAACGAGAAGGTTATTTAAGAAAGAATCAGAAGTGAGACCCTGCTGTGGATTTAGGACCATAGATTATCAGTTCATTGGAAAGTGAAAATATATTTTTCCTTTTGAAAAGGTTTTGAGTACCTGACCAGAGTACTTTACTGTAGAGACAATCACAAAACAAATGGACAACACATCGAATCGATTGAGTTTCACCAAACCCACTCACTTAATTGAAACGGTTCTTTTGAACGATTCGTTTGGGAATCGGACATCACTACTGGGGAAAGGAAAGGGGGAACAATAACAGTGACGGACCAACATGGTTTGAAAACTACGTTAGCTAAAATGTGTGTTTTTTATTCTCGCGTTTGTTTTATTTCCACACGTTAAATTGAGCACGCGCATCACATCTAGAAAAGTCGTTATTTCTACCCGACACCTGTAGTTTGATACAAGTTACCGCTACGTTGCAATCTGATCTGACAACGGTCGTTAGCTGTTATTAGCTAACTTTACTTCAGCTAGCTTCCCCGGTAACGTTAGCTGGCAAACTTTAGCGTAATCATGTGGGGCGAGATCGACCCTCCAGCTAAAACACAACCGACTGCGTGCGACAGTGGAGACGAGAACTACGCGCCGGTAGTCGCGCGACCACAGGAGCCGCGCACGCCATCATCACTTGGATGCGAGTTGAGTTACAAAGTTACAAAGACCAATGAGACGTTGCAGGACAACCAGGTAGGAGAAACACGCTGTTTATCTTCTACCCCTAGCTTCAGACATTTATTTAGTTTGTTTCTGAGTTTGTCTTTTTTGGCACAAGAGGTTTGTGTCTCACCCCCTCCTGTGTCATACATTTCTTTTGTTTTGTGACCTCCAGGTTGTGTCCAGCAGTGTGAGAGCCATGGTGGAGGCAGTGGCTTTGAGTGGGAGTCTAGTAAAGAGCCAGCAGATCGGAGAGGCTGAGCTGACCCTAGATCAGCGCAGAGAGGAGCTACTGCAGCAGTACAGGAGCAGGCCGCTGGTGTTCCTGGAGAGGTACCAGGTAGGGCTCAGGTCAGGTGTTTCTGACGGACACAGACTGATAATGTACATACACTTGTGAGAAAAAAAAGTGCACCCTTATAAATTATGTGAATGAATTGTTTCCTAAATGTAATCTGATCCAAATCATAACAAGTAAACAGAATAGTTCAGTAACTGGTGGATCCTCCTTTAGCAGCAGTAACCTCAACCAAATGTTTCCTGTGGTTGCTGATCAGACTCACACACTTTTCAGGAGAAAACTGCTAGGGAGAGTAGCAACAGTGCTGGATTTCTTCCATTTGTTCAGTTGATCTGCTGAACAAATGTCGACTGTCGACCTATAGAGACCCGAGTCTTTAGAGATGCTTTTGTAGCCCTTTGGAAAATCACAAAGCCCTTAAAGCAATACCGTCCAAAGAGTACAGGATATTTATCAGATCATGAAAAGTGTTTTTTCTCTCTGTAATAACGACCATCTCATCTATCATGGCCATGCAGAAAGTGTACTGGAATATTTCACCCGTGTAGTGGGTTCAGTATGAGTGAAGTCAGGGTATGAGTCCTTGCCTGGAAAATTGCTCACAGAAGTAAAAATATTGACCTTTAAAAAAAATACTCTGAAAAGTATCATTACCCTCAAGTACAATAGGTGTAGTTTTAACTAGTTACACTCCACCTCAAAGTAACTCCTGAGTAAAACAGAGTATCTGAGTATCTACCCTCCCCTGTTTCCAGGCCTCCCTGAAGCCCCAGCATCTAGCCGTGTTTTCCCACCTCAGCTCCGACCCGCGGGCCCAGCACTACAGCAGAGTGATACAGAGACGAGCCGCCGGACGCACCGACAGGACCAGGGTCCGAAACCAGCGCTACGCTGCCCTCAGGGCCCTGCAGAAGGGTAAGAGGCGCTATGGGTACAAGGATTCACTCCCATTAAGACTGAGTTAAGAAATAAGCCACCTTCTGCCTGACATCTCTCAGCTCTTCTAAAATAACTAACACAACCATGAGTAGTGTTCTGCTCTTCCAAAATGGCTGTAACTAGTGATGTTACGCTTGATGCCAGAGCTTCGAAGCGTGTCGAGAACGTAGGGGAGTTTCTTCTGAAGCTTCGTATCGATGCTCGTGTCATTTTAACCATGACTGCTTCAGGACGGGATTCGGGTTTGGTGGGCAGTTTTGAATCATGGATATAAAGAAAGATCCCCTCACAAGTCATAGTTTATACTATACAGGCACAAGTAGGCATTACTCCCTTCCTTCTGTGCCTCCTCTCTCCCAGAGGGTCAGTACTTCAGCGAGGAGCAGATGAGGATGAGGGAGCCGCTGCTGTATGAGCAGTATATCGGCCAGTACCTGACCGACGAGGAGGTGAGCGGTGACGCGGTACCAGCGTTGCCATATAGTTTTTATTACACAAGTTTGTGTTTGCTTTTACTCAACAGATGAAATCTTTTTTTATTTACACCGTAGGTGCTAGAGCGCTCCCAGGAGGCCATGCTGGGTGCACAAGGAGGAGCAGGGGGCCCAGAGGGAGGCACAGGAGGGCTCGCCCACATCCTCCTCGACTCCTACCAGGAGCGTCTCATCCAGAACCGCCTGCAGGAGGAGCAGGAGCGAGAGGAATGCGCGCAGGAGGAAGAAGAGGATGAGGAAGACAATGGTGTGTGTGTGTGTGTGTGTGTGTGTGTGTGTGTGTGTGTGTGTGTGTGTGTGTGTGTGTGTGTGGGTGTGTGGCACGAG
>CABFOQ010008657.1:3347-15712 GCA_900660455.1 Gephyroberyx darwinii
CCCGACGTAACCGCCAACCCTCCCGCTGGCCAAACCTGCAGCCTAAACACAAATCCCTCTTTCCTAGTTCTCATAGTTGACATCTCTCTCTCTCTCTCTCTTTCTCTTTCTCTCCGCCTAACCAAACACAACCTAATGCAGGGTTTCTCAGGGTGAGGCACGTCATATAATACACTCATGATGATAATAATATCTAATGATAACCAAACCAGGAACAGAAACCACAGCAGCAGACTGGAGTTAGACTTTGACAGACGTGGGAGGGCAGTTTCTTAGTCTCTCTCTCTCTCTCTCTCTCTCTCTCTCTCTCTCTCTCTCTCTCTCTCACTCCTTCGGTCTCTTTCTCTACACACTTTTCTGTGTATGTGTGCATTTTGAATGTTCTGTGGGCGTGTGTTTGTACGTGTTGACTGCAGCCTGGTACTTTTCTCGATGTTGTAATGTCTGTCCTGCCCAGTTGCAGACAGCGGTCTGGTTTCAAAACCATTACCGTGCTGGCTAGCCGCGATGCTTCCTCCTCTCGCCTTATCTCATATCTGCTTATGGTTTGAATACAGCTGCATCAGGTTAAAATCTGTGTGTGTGTGTGTGTGCACGTGTGTGTGTGTGTGTGTGTTTGGGGTTGGACCCAGGTTGGCAACTTTTAGTTGCCTGCAGGAACAGATTGTATCAGTGCTTAGCCCATCTGTCAACGAGACAGATGAGAAGAGAGACGTGACGGAGGAAGGGAAGGAGGGCAGAGAGACAGAAACAAAGAGACTTTCCTCTCGCCCTAGATCTTCTACCAGCCAGTAGTAATAGAAATAAAAGCGATAGAACTAGTAGTGGTACTTTTATTGATCTCACAGAGACCACCTCTAGCGCTGCAATGCAACAACATCAGCGCCTGTGCGTCTGGGAAACATCTTTCTCCACCTCTCACTTTCTCTCTGCAGGGCAGACGGAGAGCTGTAGCTGGTGTGTAATCACCTAGAGCAGTGTCAGCGCTCCTCGTGACAAACAGCTCCGATGGACCTACTGATAAGAGCCTTTCTGTCCATAAAACACTTTATCGCAACGCCCAAATCTTCCTTTTATTACTTCACACCCAAAGCAATATTCCCAAAGCAGTTGACAAAATATAACGTTTGAATTCGATTTTTTTTTTGCAAAGTATGTCTGAAGTAGTGGGATTAGAAAACTACCAGGTCTGTGTTTTATGTGTGCACCACGTGTGTGAGTGTGTGTGTGTGTGTGTGTGTGTGTGTATGCATGTGGATCAGAAGGTTGGTGCCAGTTAACATGTTAGTCATACAGTCTGTCTCACATGACTGCTGACGGGATTTCCCTCTACATGCTTTGGTGTGCACCACTGACGTCTCTCCCTCTCTCTCTCTCTCTCTCTCTCTCTCTCTCTCTCTCTCTCTCTCTCTCTCAGGACTACTTGGAGTGTATCAGTAACCAGTCTCGCCTGGCCTTGAGCGCTGAGGATAAAGGCTCTCTATTCGGAAACATCCGAGACATCTACCACTTTAACAGGTACAAAAACACACACAACCACAGCCGGCGGACCCCTGTCTCTTCCAGCGCCAACACACAATCCCCTGCTAGTGAAACTGGGTTGAACCACCTGTTGGTTTCAGGGTCGAGCATTGTTGTGGCAGTCAGGTGTGTGTGTGTGTGTGTGTGTGTGTGTGTGTGCGCTCAGTCCCCGTCTGCATTTTTGCCTTCCCTGGCACCGCTCTCAACTGTGTGTGTGTGTTCAGGCTAGGCTATTCAGCCATGGTGGTCTGGGGACACACACACACACACAAATGACCTCATGCCTCAGCCTTGAAACAATAACTTTTAACACCAATGACCATTTTTTCCATCGAGGAAAGAGGCACACACACACACACACACACACACTGCCTGCTTCAATTCATGGAAGTTACTTTGTTCAAAGCAAAGTGCCCTAGGACCTAATTTCTGTACTCAGGGTGACTCCTGACGTTTAGCACAATTGTTTTGAACAATGAATTGTGGGAGTTTTGTGGGAAAAGAGAGAGAGAGAGAGAGAGAGAGAGATCATGTGTGTTAAAATGTTTACGGGGGCTATGGCTATGACACACGTCTGCATGTGTGTTTATCCTTTAATATAAAATTTGGTGTGTGTGTGTGTGTGTGTGTTTCAGAGACCTGCTCCATGACCTTGAGAAGTGTAATGCTGACCCCGTGGCCATCGCTGAGTGCTTCGTAGCCAAGGTAAAGACGTTCCCTCCCATCCATCTCTTATCCTCTCAAGCTTGCCTACATGCACACTCCTCCCCTGCTTGTTGAAACCTGTCCAAACAGCTGGTTGAGACACACCAACACACACACACACACACACACACACTGGAGAGAAAACGAGAAACAGGCAGCGCTATTATGAGGCTAAGCTTCCCTAAATCAGATGGAGCGCCAGCACTGCGTACGGTCAGTCAGATGCGACGGGGCCCAGATGGGTGTCGACGTTTTTAGGGTGTTGAGACGCACTCGGTGGAATGTCAGTGCAGCAGGAGGACAGGGAGGAAGGAGAATTTCGGAGGAATTTTAAAGACCGTCCAAATATATAATCACCTTTTACTGGAGAAGCTGGAGGGGGCTAATGGTAGTGCTTCAGCAAGGGGGGAAAAAAACGGACTTGGCAACTCTGGTCACAGTATCATCGGCCCCTCTTTGCAAAGTATAACACCCTTGGCTGTCTTTCCACTTCTGTGGCTCGCCCCTCTGGTGTCCCATAAAAATGATGGTGTTATTGCGTCCCATGATAACATGCCGCATTCCAGTACTTCCTCTGCAACACTTTACAGTCCCCCCGTACCGCAATTACGTGCAATAACAAACCCAAACTGTCTGACCGTATAGAAAAACACACACACACACACATACACCAATGCTCCCGGAATACAGTAGCTGTTGTCGAGACACGCCGGTTTTACAGCCACCCACACCGCCACTCTGCACGATTAACTGCGCCATAAACACAACGGCATGTCGGGCGTCTTGTAACCGTCTTGATTGAATCCCATTTGGAGAAAGTTTCCACGGACAGCGTCGCTTGGAAAAGCAGGTGTTTTTATTTAGGTGTTAGCGCGAGTTCAGCCAATCGGTGCCTCCGTTTACCTGACCCACTCTGTCGATTGGCCTCTCAGTCGATCTCTTATCCAGGCAAACATCACATGTGTTGGGTTAGTTTCAGCTCCTGATTCCAGTCAAAGTGGTTTGATAACCCAGCTGATTATTTGCTCATGATCTTACTGTGTGTGTCTTTGTGCGCGCGCATGTGTGTGTGTGTAGGTTCGGATTTGTTAGCGGGTGGGTTTAACAAGCTCATAAACCAGTGTTGGGTCAGAAGCCAGACCCACTGCCTGGAAATTTGCAGTCATCCCTGGCCATCACGCCCCCGCAAACCTGAGCCATCTGTGTATCGGTGTTGTTTTGTGTGTGTGTCGTTGTGTCAGAAGCTTTCATTATTTATCAGGCTGACTTCTGGTAAACGGGCTGCAACCAGAATAGCAACCATAGTTCTTCATAGGTTAGTCGACCCAGAGAAACAACCACAACTATTCGCTCTATATCTGTACTGTAACACACGTGCACACACACACACTCATAGCAACCGGATGGAAAGCAGCAAGTGTTTGAAGGAGAGACAGAAAAAGTCGTAACTCTCTCCCTCTGATAATTGGCCATCTATCCTGATGTTCCTCTCGGTTCCAATAAGTCCGACCTGTGAAATGTACTGAGTAAGCCTTTAAGGCTCTTTATGGGTTGCTACATGCTGACTGAAGCGCTGGGAGCACAATTAAAACAAGATCACAAGGTTTTATCGCTACTAGAGCTCCATCAGCATCAGTGCTTATCTGTAAACTCCGTCGCCGTTGTTGCTACAGCGGCAACGCCCGTCGTCTCATAACCTTCGTCATAACGATGACGAGTGAGCGCTGTTGCAATCCGATCTCGAAATGTATTTTTAGTGTATTTCGCAGCGTAGTGGTTAGTGGCCACTGTTCATCAGACGTGCCCACTAATCAAAGCACTGCACAGATCTTCCCAGCCAGTTTGTGTCCCGATGCTTTAGAGGAGACCCAGGATTGTTTTTGATCTTCATAAACGTTAGTTATATATGGACGTGTTTGGATAGAGTGATTATATGATGTTGTATAGTTTTTAAAAGGGAAGTATATTATAGATCTGGGTTATTTCAGGCACTGCTGGTTTCCCGGTTCGGTTCAAAGAGTGTATGTAGGTTTGTGACTGTGTGTGTGTGTGTGCAGGCGCCTCCATGCACGCTCGGTACAAATTTGTATTCCATAGGAGTGTGTGTGTGTGTCTTGTGGTTTTGGTCTTGTGTGCTCGGTGCCAAAGGGTATTAGAGTGTGTATTAGGAGTGTGCATCAATGGTGTGTGTATCATCAGAAATCGATGGTGGCACATCTGGTTGTGTTTAGGCCTGGTCTGTGGCGGCAGACTGCTGGAGACGAGGAGAACTCTGCTCTTCAATTTAGAACGGTTCCCACGGAGCACCTCAGGCAACCAAAGCATGAGTGTGTGTGTGTGTGTGTGTTCTATCTTTGTGTATATTTGTGTTGGGATGCACTGTTTTTGTTCCATTGTAGGCAGGTCGGATTGTTTGCTGAGGTTTGAATAGAGATGTATATTTACTTTCCCCCGGGAAACCTAACTTTCACACACATCCCAAATCTATACGTTCCCCGAGTGTGTTCCTGCTCGGCGTCATGTGTTCGCAAGCGTGTGTGAATGTGTGCGTTGGTACATTATGAACCGGGAACAGCCTCCTGTCACCTGGCCCTGTGTGTTTATGATGCCGTTTCCTGATAGCTGTCCGCTTCCTGTGTCAGACCCAACTTGGTGGTATTTATAGATGAAGATAGAGTTCAATCAGACTCCCAAGTTATGCAACAGTTTGGTGGGGAGGTGGGGGGACATCTCCGGACCTGCAGGATAGGCGGATGAAGAAGAAAAAAGAAAATCCGAATAAGAGGAGAATATCAGTAAAAGAGAGGAGGTTCATTCGAGCTGTGATAAGTCACGCTGCCTCTGACGCCTTTGATGTTCAGAGAGGCATGCGAGGTGGAAGAGGCTCAATTAAAGGGGCGGCGACGAGGTATGAGGGGATATTTAATCCGAGTGCTCGGGGGCTGTCGGGCTCAACAGAGACTTAAAGGCAGGGACACGGGCTAATCATAAGCTACAGGGTTGACTTTCAATTAGCAGCAGGTAAACGGAGGAGAGAGGAGTCTTTGTCCGTGGGCTCAGAGTGAGTCGAGCAGTAAACACGGAACAGCTGAGCTACTGTAGACCCACTGTAGATTCACCCAGTGGTGTGGTGGTGAATGAAAAGCTTCCAGTCAGTGAGGATCATGAAAAATCAATGACACTTTCATACATTTATTTTTTCCTTAAACAAGCCCATCGTCACATAACATCAGTTTGATACTCGCTATGATTTATTCTTGAATCTCAGTCATAAAGATTTATGTCAGGCTAAAAAACTCAACATTTAGGTGGGATTACCCTCCACTACATCTCTGCATGTAGTTGCTAGCACACACACACACACACACACACACACTAATATGGCCTCTAGCTTTCTTTTGCAAAGTCTGTTCAGTTATATTTTGCTGTTGCAGGTGTGCATTGACCAATTTGTGTGTGTGTGTGTCTGTGTGTGTCTTTTTCCAGAGTGAAGAATTCCACATCTATACCCAGTACTGCACCAACTACCCAAGGTAAGACAACAAGCGCTCTCTGTGTGTGTATGTCTGAGTACGAGTCTGTGTGCTCAATAGCGCCCGCGCATTTGCGTGATTGACTGCGCTATAAAACCAATCCTCCCGCCATCGTCGCCACCCCACCCCCATCTCACCTCCACATACTTTTATTCCCAGCGTCTCACATAGCCCTATTGTGTAGGTCGAGCAATGCGTTACCCTTTTCCCCTCCCTACCAAACTGACACGTCCCATAGAAGCCACCTCAGCAGGAGTCAAAATGTCTACTGCCAGTTACGCCTCAGGGTCTCCCTCCCCGCCTGCCTCCCTCCCTCTCACTCTCTTTCTTTCTTTCATTCTTTTATCCAGGCCTATTGACAGAGTTACAGCTCACACACTGACAGATGGGTATTATAGTTGTCACCTTATCATACCTGACGGCGCTAATGTTTTATTTTGCATTGTGTGAACGCCGTGGCGCTACGGGACACCTGTGGGGGGCACCTCGGCAAGAACAAGTGTGTGTCTGTGTGCGCTTCTATGTCATTGTGTGTGTGTGTGTGTGTGTGATTAAGAATAGGCTGAAACGTGAGGCTATTCTTCATGCTAAGACATATTGCACCTACTGTATTTCACAACAGCAGAGAACACACCTCCTCCTCTGGCTACTTTTAACTGCAGTAGGATGAACTGCATGGTGAAGAAATTATTTACGAGCTAATGATGACTAATTGAGGTGTGTGTGTGTGTGTGTGTGTGTGTGTGTGTGTGTGTGTGGGAGACAGACAGACAGAAAGACTGCAGACTGACTGACTGGGTGAAGGCACTATTGTCAGCTGTTTGAGATAGACCCTCTCCCACACCCTCACACAGCTGGTGACCCCAACCAAGGTCACACACGACAGAAACACACACACACACACACACACACACACACAAAGAGACACGTTTTGGACAGCTCACAACTGTGTGTCTCTATCTTTTTCAGTGTATGCGCGCACACACACACACACACACACACACTCAGCCTCCTCTCATCAGTAAAAAAAGGCTCTTTCTTCCCCAGTAGGTCACAGCTGACCACAGATCCACTGACCAGTAAATACAAAGACCCTACAAGGTTTAATAGTGCTCTCATTTTAGTAGAACATGGACACGAAGATAACTTCATACTGCTGAGAAAAATTGACAGAAAAAAACATTTCCTTTGTTATTGTTTTCCAGGGGAGGACACGCAGTACAACTCCCATTTGTTTTCACTGTCAAATCGTTTACCGCCTGTCTTTGTGTCTGATCACATCCCCCCGACATCATTCATCGTGCTTGCTCTCCGCAGGTCGGTGGCTGTGTTAACCGAGTGCATGAGGAACAAGGCGTTGGCCAAGTTTTTCCGCGAGCGCCAGGAATCTCTGAGGCACTCCTTGCCCCTGGGCTCCTACCTGCTCAAGCCAGTGCAGAGGATCCTCAAGTACCACCTACTGCTGCACGTACGTCTGCCTGCCTGTCTGTCTCAGTCTGTCTGTCTCTCTCTCTCACCCTCGCTCTCCCTTTCACACACTCACACACAAACTTGCACAACAAACCGATCTTGAAACCCACGTGTAAGCACACATACACACATGCACGCACTCAGGCACACAAGCCATGACTCATGTTTACATACACATAAGAGTTCAGTAGCGGTGTATTTCTGGCTTACTATGGGGAGGCCAACTGCTTAGACATATGGTGCCCAGTGTGCGCGTCTTAATGAACACACGTCATGCTTGCGTGATGTGTGTGTGTGTGTGTGTGTGTTTAAGGTGCTAACGGTGTGTGTGTGTGCTCTGCAGGAGATAGCCAACCACATGGAGAAGGACACAGAGACCTATGAGGTTGTGCAGGAAGCCATCGACACCATGCAGAGAGTGGCCTGGCACATCAACGACATGAAGAGGAAACACGAGCACGCTGTTAGATTACAGGTATTTGAACACACACACACACACACACACACACAAAATAAGGATGATAACCCACTATTTCTACTTTTGTAGAACCCACTGCTTTTGCAAATGAAGAACTATTTATTTGATTCAATGCAAGTTTCAGTCCAGTTGGGATTTTGTCTGACAAAGAGGGCGAACGAGTGAAGTCCAGCTTGGTCCAACCCTTAGTTGAATCAGTAAATGTGTGTGTGTGATTTCCTTCCTCCTAGATGCTTCTGGTGCCTTTGCATGCAGATGTTTTGACCGTGCAAGCTTTCCCTGTCTCTCATTATTTCTATTATTAAGACAGGCATTTTATTTTGAAGCCGTTCGAGGATTTTTATTGTATTGCGGGAGAGTTATATCGTCTCCAGGTTTGGATCAGCCAGCCCTCTGATCCTCCCCAGGCCTTATGCAAGACTCTGCGTTTTCCACTGGCCTGATGATGGCCTTGTGTAAGGAGCACACATAAAAGGGAAACTTGTTTCTTTTATCAGCTGGGAGCCAGAATGGTCAGATGAATGCAGGAATGTGTGTGGAAGAGTAGAAGGGTTTACTTCCAAGAAAGGGTCGGGTGTTTAGAGATGACTGTTTCAAAAGAAATTTTCATTCTTCCTTCATTTTTTTCCTTTTCTTTTTGCTCTCTACTTGCCCTTTCACCTTGTTCTTTTTATTTTTTTATTTTTCCTTAACCGTTTTGCTTTCTCTCCTTCCTTCTATCCCTCCCTTCATCCAGTAAAACAACACACACATTCTGTCTCTCTCCCTCCTTCTGTCTCACACACACACACACACCCTTACTCACTACCACACTATGATTTCATTTTCTGCATCAGGCATCTTTAAATTTATTTACCCTACTTTTCATTTTAGGTTTTTTCTATACTGTTGATATTTTCACATATATTCTGTTATCCAGTTCAGTTGAACTTTTAGGTTTTTTCCAGTTTTCTCATTGTTAAATGTACAAATGAATAAACTGTGCTCCCTCTCTATATTATTTTGCCCTCTGCAGGAGATCCAGAGCCTGCTAACCAACTGGAAGGGCCCCGATCTGATTGGCTACGGAGAGTTGGTTCTAGAAGGAACGTTCCGTCTGCAGCGGGCCAAGAATGAGAGAACCCTCTTCCTGTTCGACAAACTTCTGCTGGTCACCAAAAAACGGGAGGAAACCTACACGTACAAGGCTCACATCCTGGTGAGTCTACGCAGCTCGAGGCGTGATGTCACCACACACACACACATGCCTTCTCTGCTCAGAAACAGTGTTTTTAACTGAAGTCTCTCCACCTGTCCTCCGCAGTGCTGCAACCTGATGCTGGTGGAAGTTATTCCTAAAGAACCGCTGAGCTTCAGTGTGTTCCACTACAAGAACCCCAAACTACAGCACACAGTACAGGTATAGCAAATGGGACACAGCATAACAAATGTCAATCAACATATTGTGACTGTGATTACACATTCTGTTTAAAGTATATAGCGGCCAGGAGCATGGAACAAGAGTGCAATCAGAAACTGTGACCAGTTTGTTCGCAGGTGTCTCAGTTTTGTAGAGCGGCCAAGCTCAGCACACTGAAGTGCTCGGGCATGTTGAGAGTTTAGAGGCTAATGGTGGCCATTGTTGTTTCTAAACCATAGTGTTATGGACACTGAAAAAGAAAACATAATCTGTGTTGCGTAATAACGCCGTAGAAGAACACAAGGCGCGATCCAAACATTTTTCGGGTTTGTCCTAATCTTCTAAAACCTCCTCTTAAGTTTGCATGTCTAATCGTCGTCTCTTATCTTCTCCTACGCATTGTGTTGCGCTCTGCCTCCAGGCCAAATCGCAGCAGGATAAGCGCATGTGGATCTTACACCTCAAGAGACTCATACTTGAAAACCATCCGGCCAAAATCCCTGCCAAGGTAAGAGCGGCTGAGTCCCCTGACAGCTCCGCATCCGTTGAAGTGCTCACTGATGTCGTAAACACAGGCCTTGAGTGGGATGCACTGGAACTGTCACTCCCACTCGCCCACTTTCATTCTCCTCTTCCATCTTCCTCTCCTCTCCCCTTCTTTTTCCTTGACTCTTTTCCTGTACTCTGGTTTCTTTCTCTCGTTATTTTCTCACCATCACAATCGCTCTCCTGTCTCTTCATCTGCCTTTGCTCTTCGGCCAAGTGGAAAATTGTGAAGTCTCTCCAGAGGAGAAGGGTGTTGAAGGTTCATTGTAATTACATGAAGGGAATCACTAGTTAATCTTATGCTTGTTCAACACTTGTTTGGTAAAGACTGTGATCTGGTGCCATCTAGTGTCAGAGCCCTCTTTCCAATTTAGCTCACACTCATTTTTCCTTCTGTTATCTTGAATCCTAGGCCAAGCAAGCCATTTTGGAGATGGATGCTATGCGTAAGTGCCAATTTACTTGAGTTAAAATGGAAATAATTATTGATTTATGTTCTTTTATGGGTTGTAATTCATCTGCCACATGTAACATGATATCGCCTCCCTTATTTCTCCAGATCACCCAGGGTTTCACTACAGCCCTGATGGTGACAAGAAGGACTCCCCTCAAACCAAAGAGGGCCCTACCCCTCGTAGAGCGCGCAGGAAGGGTGAGAAATGTAAAATTTACTGACACTGAAACCTTTAACTTTAAGTTGTGCAGAGACTAAGTTTGATTCATCAATTAATCATGAATTCATTTCTCTATCTCTGTATCCCCAGAACCTCTATCGAAATTACTGAAGAACTCCAAGCAGAGTGGTACCAACACAGAAGGCCAAAAGGTGAGTTGTGAACAGATTACGGTTTAGGAATGAAACACACACACACACATACACAGAGAGAGAGAGACATTATTTAACCAAATGTTTGGAAACCCATTCCTCTCCAGCGGACAAGTCTAGGTGCCACCCTGCTCTCTCCGGTGTCCCAGCTGGCTCTGGGCACTATTGGTCGCAGCCGCAGCCTCATCAACCAATCCCAGGAGTCCCTTGACCCCGGCGATCACTATGACCACAGTGACAGAGAGGAAGGGGAGGAGCCACATCAGCAAGATGCTGATGATGAGGATGACAGTGGCCTGGTGAGTTAAACCTACCAAAATGTCCTAACTTTGGCTTCGACCATACATTATGTTTGAAAGAGATATAAATACATTACATTGAGATGCACTTTACTTTACTAGTCCTTTTACCATAGTGTTTATGTTGAAAATATTGTAACTCTGTATTCAGGGAGGAAAGAGGTTGCGAGTCCCTGGCAAAAGCAGCAGGAAGAGGCTGAACCCTCAGGCGTCTGTGGATAGCATAGATCAGTGGAAAACCTTCAACATGAGTCCTTCAGACCTACAGGTAGCAACTCACAGATGTATAGTGGTACTTGGGGAACTGAATTTGAATTTACTCAAGCTACAAGCTTTTCATACATAACTGCACATAAAGCAAATAACTTCATTCTGCTTTTCTTCCCCTCTCCTCAGAGAGCCAGAGAGACCCTGGTGAAGGAGGGAAGTCACCACCCGCCACTCCTCAGGACGCCTCACGTGATGGAGGAACCTCCAGACTCCCCTATTCCCTCCCTACTGGTCCCAGGAAGTGAGCACCCAGTAAGGAACATCTGGGCAGACCACCGGGCTCGCAGGGCCATGTTCCCTACCCGCCAGCGCACAATGCAACCTGACGATGAGGAAGAGGACATCTACCAGATGTTTGTGCCCACTGAGCCCAGCGGACCGGAACCGGAGACACCCTCGGAGAGGTCAGAGGTCACCTCTTCGCCCAGGTCAGCGCGGCCCTGCAGCTGGCATGTAGAACAGGTGCCCGTTGTGCAGATAGACCCTCCACCCAGTGGGAGTAGAGTTCTGCGGAGGGCGAGCAGTGTGGGGGAGAAAGCTACAGAGGCTCGACAAAGCCCTGATGACGCCCAGCCCAACCTGGAAGTGATCCACACTGAATCATCCAGCAATGACATATCTGGATCATCCTCAGCAGAGCAGCTAACAATAGATGATATTGAAAATGTATATGACAACATCAGCTATGAGGACCTAAAGAGCATGGGCCTGATCAGAAGGGACCAGGAGGGACGCCAGTCACGGAAGGAGACATCTAAAGACACAAGGGGTTCACAGGGCCAGGCAGCAGGGGTACTAGATGCTACAGGGGTTCCAGGGGCCACAGAGACCATGATAAAACCAGACAGTTCCTCTGAGAGCAACCGGTCCTCTACACAGGAGGGGGGGGCATTCGGGACGTGTGAGCTCAAGATAGAGGAGGAAAACATCTATGACACCATCTGTTTCAGGGAGCCCCCACTAAAAGAGTTTAAGGGGGCCAGTGAAGGGAACAAACAGGAACACGAGAGGGACAGTCTGCTGGCCTCTGAACCAGACCTGACTGAAAGCCTTGGAGGGTTTGTGTCTGAGGAGAGCCTCCATTTTGGGGAGGATGAGGCGCCCGATGTCTCCCATCCTGTTCCATGTTCTTCAGAACCAGATTATTCTTCCTCATCTGCTTCTGAGACGTTCTCCCAACGTTCACACGCCGGGGATAAGATGTCAGAGCAGGTCGACGAGATCTGGAATGACCTGGAAAACTACATCAAGAACAATGAGAAGAAAGCTGACCGATTGCCTGGTGCCTTCCCAGTCAGTGCCAGTGAGTCACCTAAGA
>CABFOQ010008676.1:12318-36290 GCA_900660455.1 Gephyroberyx darwinii
CCCCCCCCAACCCCCACCACCGTCTTGGCTGGGTAGCAAAGATGGAGCGAGGGTATCTGTGATTTGTCTACACCGGTCACATGCGTAGGAGGCTGCTTTACTCGCCCCTCCACATACTAGGGGAAATTCCTCAACCATGCTTCAAAATGGGCCCGGTCGCCTCTCACATACGTTCTAGCTCCTTCACCAAGGACGACACTTCCCTACATAAGACTCGATTAGAATGTCTCATAAGTCCAGTGCCAACAATTCATTTTCAATATGGCATAGTGGTCATATTTAATTTACTTTATAACTCAATTTTCTATAAACATGCAGGGCTAAAGACCCATTCTTGTGCAAATCACTCGTTATAGAAGGCCTTTTGAGAGATGTCTCTTTGTCTCAAAAAGGGTTGGTTCTGATTGGACAGCCATGCCCCAACAGAGAGCAGCTACAGCTAGACCCTCCACACCCTGTGTATGTCTGGAAGGCTAAGTGGAGCATCATGGTTTCTGGTGGGCCAATGCTTTATGCTGAGTAAGCTTTCATGCAAAATGTGAATCATACCTTTGATATCACTACTAACCCATCCCTGTGGTGATAAGAGCCTGAGAAAAGATTGTTGCAGAAGCAGGCCTTGGCAAAGCATCACAACCACACCAACCATCAGAAGCAGCAGCAGCAGATCATTGGATTGTTGTTTACTTGACACTGCACCATCATTCAAAACCAAACCAGCACAGGACCGTACAGGGCCCTGTGCTAAGCTCCTTCATCAGCCAGTTTGGGACACTTGCCTGGTGAAGCACCCAAATCTGACAACGGGGAAAGCTAGTGTCCATTGATAAATAAAAGAGCACATTCAGATCAATGCAATATGTACAGCAGGAATGACGACCATGACACCAACTTCTTAAAGCGCACTTGGATGCTGCGCAGGCATTATTGAATACACTGCCAGCTTCGCTAGCCGAATACAGAGCTACCAATGCTAACTGGTTATATTTTACAATTGTTTCCACTGAGTTGAAGCTTTATCAGCTAACGTGCGTCGACAATGTTACCTTACAATGATTATGTTAAGCAGTGTTGCTGCCCTCGCGACGCTAGCCCCGATGTATGCCGTTCTCCACTTGCATGGACGGAACGTCACACCGATGTAACGTGGTCTTGCTTGTCGGCAATGGTTCCTACGCTTAAAATACGAATCAAGGCCTTTTAAGAATCAGCAGGAACTACTCTTCGATTCTGCGTAAATAGAACCCACAGAGCGGCGCTTATATCAACTTTTATAACAGGTCTGCTCGTGATCCCCACAATCTCCTTCCACCAAAATACACTTCGGATGGCGATAGCTAGCGTTGCAAATCCATTCTAAAAGTTGACATTTTATTGAAATATGTGCTGTCCGCTGCATCATATGTATGCCGAATTGAAGAGTGGAACCTACCAATTCTACCAGTATTTTATTTAGCCGGTAAGCAATGTCAAATTAAATTCGAGTTAAGTTTCCGAGCACATACGAGAGAACGTCACATGGGGTCAATAAGGACGTTAGCCTCCAAGCACCGTTAGCAAACTTACCTGTGTATGTAAACGATGTTTAATGTCCTTATAAACACGAATTTGTGAAGAGTTGGTGGAAATGTTAGCAACTGGTTGGCATCTATTCTCTCGGTAATCCTCTTTATCGATAACTGATGTTGTGCTGTGGTGTTCTTCCTATAGTGTAGTTGTGGGGGAGGAATAGTCTCTTCCCGTTCCCTGCCTATAACGTTAACGTGAGCCTCTTCGCTTCTTTGAATCTCTTTCTCTGATGAATTTAAATGTCTCACATTCTGCCTGGCCACGCCACATGGGCTGACAGCTTGGCTTGGCTGCTCAGTCCAATGAGAAAAGAGGCAGGGCTCTCGGATCCAGCCAGTGATGGGGTAATTCGCTGAACGCCCCTGTAGTTTCAGAGAAAAAAAATGAAATGGTAAGACAGGGTTATTCGAGTTCACCCTGATCCTCCTCTCTCTGTCTGCGCGGTTGCGTTTTCCCTGCGACCAGAAACCGACGGCAGGCGGTAGATGCATCAAGCTCGGCGGAGCTAGACAAAATAATACAGGAAGTTGGATGACTTTGCCTTCAAAATAAATGCGTACTAATCTTCCGCTTTTGAAACAAACAAATTATGACGTGAAGCAACCTCTGGGCCATATTATATTATGTGATGTAGTGGAGTGTAAACTCACATAATCTCAGTTTAATCACCTTTTATAATGGTTTGTTCATCTTTTTACCTTGACACAAATGTAGAGTATAGGCATTGTGGTAAGAAGTATAAAACTGATGCTAATTATGAGAATAAGATCTTTTAAGGGTATTTTTTCCCTTCTGAAAATATAAATATTATTGCAGTTGTTTGCCTTATGATGATTACCTGAAGGTGACTGACTGAAGGTGATCGCCTACCAACCTTTTTGTTTACATCACTGTATTACTCTTGGAACTTGGAACTAATTTTTTGGAATGGTGTTATTGTGAAAGTTATAACAGGATGTAACATTTCATATTCTGGCAAGCTTGACAATGGTGCAAGCAGTCAAGTTCAAGTTCAGCATCCCCACAGCCAAGGTTCATACAGGCACAATTAAAGTGGGACTATTGAGAAACAGAGCTGTACCTAGGCAATGATCCAGTCAAAGCTTGCCTTTCGAAATGCTGTACCTCACTCAGCAAAAAAATATTTCTCAAATATTTGTTAACAGCTGATAGACAGTGATCTTTTATTTTCTGGCAACTGTGTAATCAGTGTTCCTTATTTTACCCTTTTTACTTTTTTTCTGTTTTGTTCCCATTACTTTTTTGGGGGGTTTTTTGCAACAGTTTTCATCATGGGATATGGACATTAATCTAATGAGGAATCAACTTGAGGTAACTGTTTAATTTTATGAGCATGAATTTTGATTATATTAGGATATTTAAGAATTGTTTCCTTAGATACGTGTGAGCATTATGTAGCCATGTCTTTTTCTCAATCTGATTTCAAATTTTTATTACTCTTGTGGTTGAGATGTTTCCTATCTTTGTATGTACAATTTAATAAATCAAAAGTGCTTGAAGATTATGTACGACTGATTTGTCAAATAAAAAGGTTGTAACTATGCTTGATTGTGAGCTTTTCAGATGAGTCACATCCACTGGCAATTGCTGTTACAAGACCAAATTGTTGGCACTTAAGACCTATAAAATTAATAAATAAAATAGAATCAATCAAACTGCAGGCTATGAGCGTCTATCTATTTTGAAATTCAGACTAGGCACTCGACAAGCAGTAATCAATGAAACTACATGAGCGCTTGTGAGATATGACGTCACTTCCCGTTAAACGAGCCCGCACAGCCCGGCGTTGAAACACGTGGGTATACACACAGGAATATTCTACAGGATGTGAAAACTGACAAATCACAGAACGGAGGTGTGTGGCCTCATCCAATCAAAATAGATGGGCGGGTGTTGCTAAGAGATAGGGTGATTAAAAGGCGGGGCTTGGGGGGTGACGCAACCAGGAAGGCTCTTCTGACTGTCGGGGTTACTAGAGTTCAACGTTACAGATAACATGATGTCCTGAAGAAACTGTACTCTATTATTCACTAACATAAAATGCAACCGCACAGATAAACTGCTCTAAAAGCACACAATAACCCTATAATATACCTTAATCTTCTCATTATGACAAAACATGGTAATCACACTAGATGCAAACCCAATATAAAAGTGCATAATTTATTTAATAGAAACTAGCTTCACAGGTGAATTCATAGTGTACATCACGGTGAGAAGTATCAAACTGATGTACAATATATGAAGAGAGGGCCTTTGAAGGAAAAGGCATAGCAAGTCCATACTGGTGGCTGTTTGTCTCATGGTGATCACCTACTGGAATTCATAGTTTACCCACCTTGTCATTTACCGCTACATCCCTGGGTATGTGGTATACTTTACATAAAGCATTTGTGTGTCAGACTGTTTCTGTATTCAAGGCTACATCGCTTCCCCTCTGCCAAAAGAAACCGGCTGAACCGGAGACAAACTGGCATTAACGCAATAGTCCCAGGACACTACGTTCATCCACGCTTCCAAATGTTCCCTCCCCTCTCCAGACGTTCATTCGTCCATCCCTTCACTGGCACAGGCAAACAGACTGGCATATATGCATCCATCCATCCAGCCATCAGTCTTTGATGTTGTAGTTTCTGAGCTTGGTGACCCTGCCAGGGCCTCCACGCTTGCTGGTCTTGTCCAGGTGTGAGGGCTTCCAGGTGGGTTTCCTCCTCTCCTGTACCCGGGTTGGAGCCCTGATACCCTGCACCCTCACTTGGACTCCTGGACTGCCGGGCTCAGCTGAGTCTCTCCTGCTCAGCTCCTCTTCGCCTTTAGGTGCATACAAGAGAGATTAATTATTTATGTCTACCAGTCCATTACAATTATGTGGTACAGATGACAGATTTTAGGTTGTTATAGCCTTGGAATCAATAGAAGAAGAACTGGGTAGTTAGCATGAGAAACGTTAGCCACCGTGGCTCAACAGACTAAGAAAAGAGTGCAACCTACAGAAATTCAAACTCATCACCAGAAAATCCAAGGAGAAAGACGTCACAGTACTGGGCACACTGTTTGATTGACAGGTGATCTCTGGGAAGAGCAGTGAGAAACACCACAGCGATGAGTGCTTAGCAACAAAGTAAAAAAAATTTAAAAGAATAATTTAGATAACCATTTTCATGACACACCCCTGGACATGATCATTCTGGACCAACTGCTAGTTCTATCTGAAGAAGGTGAAATGCTTCAATATGAAAAAACAGAGAGAAGTGGCTAAAAAAAAGTGAGACGTGCTCCCAAGCTGCAGGGAATGTTTCACTCATATAAATTGATTTTCACAATTATCACAAATCCGTCAAGATATTGTATGTCTGCCCTGCTTAAACATCCTTCGGCACTTCGGTCTTCGGCACTTGGGTCCAACGTGATACCTCAAAGTGTATCTTCTTGTCAAATGTCCACCATCATGTGGAAATGCTTGGCAGTGGTGTCTCTGGAGCAATGCGTACTCTCTCAAGCTCATAAAAGTAATGAGTGCAATGCTAGTTGACCTTGTAGTCTGGCTGCAGAGTCACTGTGACTGACACACACACACACACACACACACCCCACAATGCCAGATTAAAAATTTTCCAACGTGGTAGGACATGCCAGAATGCCCCGAGGCTGCCAGCTACCAACCTATCCTTCCTTCCTTCTGCAAAAGCAATATAAGCGTTGTCAGACTTCAATGCAAATCTTGCAAGGCAATTGTACAACAGTTCCTTTCTTGTAATAGAAGTCAAATCTTTACTTATCTATCCGTGTAATATCTGGAATAAATCATTTAATGAAATTCAGTGATTCCAAGTGTACCAAAGGTGCCAGGTTTGTCCAGTTTCACAATTAGGTGACATGATGGCGTGATGAGCACTGATTCTCAGCCTGATCTGGCAACCAGACGAGCTGGTTGAGAAACTGCTTCGTGGACGGCTGACAAGAGCCCTCAGCTGCTGAAATTCAATGGACAAGGCCGCGCGTTGGGCAACACGTCTGCCACCCTCCCCTCCCTCGCCCTATCTTTCTAGCATTGATCCAAACGCTGCAACAGTCTTTACTGTTCTTGCTGGTGTGAGGGGGTAGTGTATTTTCGCAGACATAATGTCCCTACTCGACCGAACATGCTAGACTATGCCCAATAGTACGATGAACCACCAATTGCAGGATAATGGCTCTTTCTCAATATACGATTCCAAAGTAAAAGAATGTGCAGACAGAGGACAAATAAAGATCCTGGAAGTTTACTTGCCAACTGATGCCGACTTTGCCAATAAGAGCAAATAGGAAGCCCCAAGAGTCATTGCAAGAACCGCACATCACATCTAGTTTCTATGTCTATGATCACATCAAAAAACACTCAATATTACACACCTGGTAGAAACAGATGAGAAAATGAACACCTACGTGTCTTAACTGATTGTACAACATCACGCACACAGCCCATCGCAAACTGTACAGATACATGCTCCCGTTCCTGAGATTCTCACGAAGAACGTTCTCCACCAGGGCATAAGTATTGACTAATGAAATGGCTTGAAATCCCTTGTAGTCGGCAAAGTTGTTGTTGGCGAAAACACATTCAAAACTTTCCTCCACAGATTACACTACTGCCTCTATATGTCATGATAAGAGGAAGATATAAATTCTATGTCTAAAAGAAGAAAAAAAAAAAAAAATCACAAGGCAGCCAAAAACAAATTTCATTGGAAATGAGTTTGATTTGCGTGGGATTAGTATTATCAGGGGACCTCTGTCCTCACCAAAACACAGAAGGTAATTTGTGCTGAAATTTTTTACTTTCCAAATCACAGACATGGCAGGTTCGCCCGAGATTAAAATCACAGTTGATCTCCGCATTTATTACAAGTCACTTCACATACTCAGGTACTATTAGTCCCGTGCAAATAGGCCTTTTGATTTCGCAAAGAGACACACACTCACGTTTGTGGCTTCCGAATGGCACTTTTTGGATATGTCGCCACCATGCCGAGGTGATGAACTAGTGAACTCTCTCGTTTTAAGAGGATTAAAACTGAATAGCATCATGTGGGCAGAGAGATACAATCTGACAGGTTTATTTTCTCATAGTGGACTGGAAAGATAGGGGGTAAAAAAAAACTTCCAGAATGCAGTGGGGCTTTGGATGTACAAACATGTCAGTAAGGGTGAAGTCTTTGTAAAAACTTGCAACATTAAAAGTCACTGAGCAACAAAGCAAGGGCTCAAAACCATCTTTGAGGCTCCGCTACATGCTTATAAGCTTATATTAGGTTAGACCAATACAGCGGTTTGTCCACTGTGATAGAAGTTCTTCCTGACCACAGCTAGCAAATATGTTTTTATTATTACTATTTTCATATCAGATGTCTGACCAGAGAAATCATTCCAGTGTGGTGTGGGAGGATTTTACTCAACTGCTTCAGGACTGTCAACAATCACACGGTTCTCTTGGAAGAGGACCGAGACCTACATTTGTCTCTGTGTGGTTATTCGGTGCCACCGAGTTCGATTGACATTGATCTCATCTGCCCACACAAACCAAACCTAAAGAATAAATGCTCCAGAGTTTGAATAAACCACTCCAAACATGGTTGGTGTGAACACACCCTTAGTGTCCCATGGTCTAAATGCTGTTTTAGAGACACTTGTAAGTTTCTGGAATTATTTTGGGCATGAAAATTGTCAAATTTAAAAGGTATATATAAGTATATTGACACAAAATATCGTCTATCTGCAGCTTCAATCCAAAATGATCAGTATCAGCCTTATTGGTTGCCCATATTGGTTGAACCCTAGTATGTGTGAGGGCATTCCCGCTCCAGTTACCTTCAGTGGGTATTGAGGGACTGAGGCCTTGGTCCATCATCTTCCACACCTCCCTCAGTGAGCCCTCCGATGCCACCGACGACAGCAGGGGTCCGGACGGGCTGGAGGGCGGTCGTAGCTCTTCGTCGGGCCGGAATGAGCTATGTGATTGCCTGAGCGGAGGAGGAGTGTTCTCTTTGCTCCCTGGGCGCTGAAGAAGAAGCAGAGTAGGAAGAGAGTAAGTGAGGGCTAACAGGCGAGGAAGTTCTTACTTACAGGGTTGTCTGAAAGTCTGGAATCATAAGCACAGGTAACACTATATATTTTTTGCTTGTTGCACGTGTTTTCCCTACCCAAGCAAACTAGTTGGAAGGACTGACACCAGGATTTCTGGTCTCTGAATGGAGGCATGGGTTCGAATCCCACTTCTGACAAGCAGTATTGATTTAGTTTGCAATTTCCCTAAAACTTCAGACTTTTCAGACATTTTCATTTAGAGTACTAATAAATTATGGTACAATTTGCTATTTTTGATTAATGATAATTACAATTTTGCATCATTAGATGAAGACACCAGCAGTCTTCTCAGATGGTGCTGTTACCTCATGCCTGGCTGTGTCTTTTTGCCCCTGGGCCCAAGGGTTGGCAGCCCCGTTTCTGCCCTTGCCTCCACTGTCCCTTTCAGAGAGGAGTGGCTGAACCACAACGGAAGCCCCCTGCCTCTGAGCGTACTGCAACTCCTAGTGGCAGAAAGACATTACTCCTCATCCTGCTGCGCCCTCTGCTGGTCACACAGGGAACACCAGAATCACTCCTCTCAGGTCACTTGGACATGACATTTTCAGTATTTAGTAGGGTTAGACCAACATACCATTCTGCAGATATTCTCCAGTGAAGTGTAGGAAGGTAGGAAGGTAGGAAGTGGGAGGGGTTTAACAGTGAGGCATGGATAGGAGTAGAAAGGTGAGTTGGGAGGAGTGACCTGTGTGGTGAGCTGGTACTGCAGCTGTTCCAGAGCAGACAGACGGCCATGTTGGTCTTCTGGTCTCTCTATGGAGGAGTCCCTCTCCGGCTCTACTGACTCTGTTGGTCTGACAGAGGACTGGGGGACTTAAGGAGAATAATAGAGGAGGTATTAGTGATGGTATGAGGAAATTTAAAGGGCTGGGTTATTCTGATAATTTTTATAAAAAGCCAATATTGGAAAAGAAAGAAATCAATTCATCACTCTAACCCTGGTAAATAGTACCCTGTCCTTTCTAACTTAGTGAGTTAAAGTGTGTGCAGCAGCGAGTACTCATCATACCCTGTAGTCCAGTAGTGGTGATCTGGGCTCGGAGGCGGTTGCCCATCCCTATCAGCTGCTGCTTTTCCCGGCTCAGACGAGCGATACAGTGAGCTGCCTGCTTCAGCTTGGCCTGCAGGTGAGGAGTGCTGGGTTTACCACGCTGGACGTCCCCCGACACACTGCCAGACCTCAGGCCCAATGCCAGCTGCTGCCGCCGAAGATACAGGTTCTCCTCCTGGAGCTGTCGCACCACCTCACTCTGGGAGGTAGACAAGATACAATGAAACTTTGGGGAAATGTGTAGTTGAAACAGTTGAAGTATTAAATATAACCCAACTGACAACATGCCAACATTGCAAGAACAAACTGAGTGAATATCAACATAAACTTCAGCCCAACAGAGACACTGCTGAAGTGTTTCTTTTGGTTACCTGTTCACACACAATGGGCTCCCGCTTGCTAGCAATGTCCAACTTCAGTGCGGATACCTGTGGTTACAACAATACAATACAATGAAATAACATGGATGATCACCCTGTGGTATTAATAACTTTATTTGTGTCAACTTTATTTCTTAAACAACATTGACGAAGTGCTTCACAATCAAGTGTTGAGAAAACTCAAGTATTTTTGGTTGCAATAATCACAAAGAGCATGTAATGTGCTATAAGCTATGTCTACTAATGCAAAAGAGTTTGTTACCTGGTTGCCGAGGGCAACAGTCTCCAAGTTGTTAAGGACGTTTCCTTTCTGATACTCCTCCTTCTCTCTCCTCACTTCCTCCAGCTCCATCTCCACAGTGGCTAATTGCTGGCGAAGACCCGCCTCCTCGGATGCCCACTTCCTCTTCTGATGGGCCAACTCCAGCCGTAGCTCCTCCACCTCCACCTGCTTGGCATGGCACTGACAGGATGGAGGGATAGGGAGAGGAAAGGAGAGATGAGAGAAGGAAGGACAGCTCAAAAATAGTACAAATTCAGCAGTGTCTAATTGAAGAGTTTCATTCCAAAATGAGAACATGAGAATTGAAGAAATCGATGCTTGTCGAAACTGATACGGTAACAATTCTTACTTATATGTATTTTTGTATTTGTCAGAATATCAGTGGGAATCACACCACTTTAACTCCATTATCAACCAGTCAGGTCTATGACTATGCTATGACTACAGCTCAGCATTCAACACCATAATCCCCTCCAAGCTCGTCCCCAAGCTCAGGTCACTGGGACTAAACACCTCCCTCTGCAACTGGATCCCAGGTGGTGAGGATAGGTGATAAAACCTCCAACACACTAACCCTGAACACAGGAGCACCCCAAGGATGCGTGCTCAGCCCACTCCTGTACTCCCTGTTTACACACGATTGTGTAGCCAGACACAGCACCAATACCATCATCAAGTTGGTGGACGACACAACAGTGGTAGGCCTGATCAGCAACGATGATGAGGCGGCCTACAGAGAGGAGGTCAGCAGCCTGGCAGTGTGGTGCCAGGACAATAACCTTTCTCTCAACGTCGGCAAGACCAAGGAGTTGATCGTGGACTACAGGACAGGGGAGCATGCACGCCCCCATCCACAACAACGGAGCTGAGGTGGAGCACGTCGAGAGCTTCAAGTTCCTCGGTGTTCACCTCAGCAAAAACCTCACATGGACCCCAAGATCCTCTGCAGGTTCTAAAGCTGCACCATTAAGAGCATCTTGACTGGGTGCATCACCGCCTGGTATGGCAACAGCACAGCCCCCGACTGCAAGGCACTACAGAGGGTGGTGCGGACGGCCAAGTACATCACTGGGGCTGAGCTACCTGCCACACAGGACCTCTATACCAGGCGGTGTCAGAGGAAGGCCCTGAAAATCACCAAAGACCTGTCACCCAGCCCGCTCTGCTATCGTCGGGCAAACGGTACCAGAGCATTGGCTCTCGGACCAACAGGGTCCAAGACAGCTTCTACCCTCAAGCCATAAGACTGCTGAACATCTGAACGATGGCATCCCGATCGATCCACTCCATCCCTAACCTGCACTGACTCTACGCCCCTTACAGACTCCACACACCCCTGCCATTCATCCTGGACTTATACTTTTTATTATTATTTTTATTATATCTTATCTTATTTTTTGATATTTACATCTCGCATGTGCTGTGTATTATTGCCTCCAACTATACACAACTGCATTATTTGTCAGGCTGTACTCATACACTTTATATATACACTCTTTTTTATATATTCATTTTTATTGTTATTATTCTACTTAATTTTGTAAGTAAGCATTTCACTGTATGGAACACGCCTGCTGTATCTACTACATGTGACAAATAAACTTGACTTGACTATGTCGTCTAGTAAATGCATGTATTCTTCGGTACCTGTTGTGTTAGGTTGGCGAGAGCAGACTCCAAATGTGCCACTCTGACCTCCTGCTTCTTCAAAGCAGCAGAGTTGGAAACCTTCTCCATACGCAGCCCACCTGATGAGGCATCACATATGACATGACAAGGAAAAAAGACAACTGAAGTTATCAAGCCTTCATTTAAGAGCAACTCTTGCCTATTGAGATGAAGCCTTTAGATACTAGATGCCCTTTGGAATTACTTCTTCTTACTTTTTACATTAATTGGTCCTAAACTGTGGTCTGATAACAGAGAACAGAATTATTTGTATTGATGACCGAAGCAAGTTGTTCATGCAAGACATCCCAAAAAAAATTTAATAAACTGAAACTGTTCTGTGAAGAGGAGTGGTTCAAAATACGCCCTAACCTCCTTGTCAGCAGCTACAGGAAACATTTGGTTGCGGTTGAAGACATTCTACTACTTCCTAATTCTAGAGTTTCACATACTTTTTCCATTCAATACTGAATGCTTCAACAATATTTTCAACAAAGACATGAAAAAGTACAATCATGTATGTGTTATTTATGTATTCAGATAGTGTTTATCTATTATTATGATTTAGATGACAATCAGACCACATTTTGAGGAAACATAAATACACATTTCACATTATATTTTTAGATATATAGGCACATGCACGGTTGGGTTGGACTGATATGAGTTTTTGACGATAGCTGATATTCAACATCTTTAAATTGGGCTGTTTTCATGCTAAAAATACCAGAAGAAGTACTCAATGTTCCCCCCAGAATTGTATTCTTGTCAGGGTGGAAATGCCTCTGAAACAGCTTTTAGACCATCATGGGACACTAAAACTCTCCATTGAAACCCAGGGTGATGATAAGAAAAAGAAAAAATAACATGTTGATAGCAAATAGCAAATTTGTGTGGAATCTGATTTGAAAATGTTGCATTACAATCAATACAGGTTAAGGGCTTCCCATAGACAACCAGTGTAGTATTGATTTAAGTATACAAAACGTAATCAGTCAAATTGCATCATATCCATGGTGGTGGACAACACTGACGAGTCGATGTCTGGTTTTGAATAAAAGGCCAGTATATGATAACCCCAGTATGTATTGTGCATTTATCATATTTGATGATAAGTGACAATCATTAGTCTTTCTTACCAATAGTTTCGTTGAGTGACCGGATGTGGTTCTGTAGGTATGCGTTCTCTGGAGCCACGGAGGCCACGGCTACTGCAGGTTTGCATGTTTCTATATCCAGGTTGTGGGGTCCCATAGCATCCTGCAGCTGCCCATCCAGGTGCCTGCACCGAGCCTTTAGCAGCGAGACCTCCTGCTCCAGAGCCTGGGTGTATTCTGCAGTAACTGTAGCTACACGACAAACAGATAACTCACCCAACATATCATTACTAAATTACATGAACACCACAGCTGCTGTGACATCAAAATACCATCCTGAACAAAAACGAGTGACATAATGTAGTTATCGCAGTGATTACCATTATTGTATACACATAGCTACTGCAACAAGAGACAGTTCACTGGGCAATTAGTGCCATGTTAGCTAGTTGCCTGAACCTCATACAGTGCTAAATATAGGTGTCTTTATTGAAAATGTTGTTCAAACATTAACAGCCTAAACTGGAAAAAGTAAGTAAACCTCTGGAATAATGACGATAATTCCGAATCGTATTCCCGACTTCCAATCAAATGCGTTCCAGTGCATCTACTCGGGAAAACATGGACGCCCGCAGCAAACTCATGTTTGTATGGCTTGTATGTCTCAGAATTTTACAAGCATCTAAAGAGGACCTACATCAACTACATCAAAGAGAAACGGTGCATATCAGTGAACTAGTAACGTTAGTAGGCTAGTACCGCACGCTAGTAAAGACTTCTATTTCGTAACGTTGAGCACAAATCAACCGAATTACGTTACAAATGTACACTACAAAGCTGTTTCAAAATGTTTTCATAACAAAAACGACATATGAAATAAAAATTGATGCAAAGGGAATTGTGTTTACTGTGTGGGCCGCTATATTGCTGTGATGTCAGGTGTGTTTATATCGGCAAACTCGGGCCAGTTGGATCTTGCCCAAGTTTCCGACTGGGAATTACGACTTGAATGACTGTTCAATTGCACTTTTCCATGTCGGAGGTCGTTTTTTCCCCGAGTTCCGAGTACACAGGAATGCACCATAAAACCCCACTAAATTTGATTACCAACAGAGTCTGCTCTCCAAAAAAAAAGAGAGCTGTTGAAGTGGAGTATGCCCCGGTCAAAATAAATTTCAGAGGAAGCCATTAACGTTTAAACAATATGTCCAATAAAGACATGTAAAAGCACAAAGTTGTGTGTGTGTTATTTGTTAAATCACATTGTGTTTATCCATTTTTATGACTTAGATGAAGATCAGACGATATTTACGAGCCATTACGCAGGAATGCAGTTAACTCAAAAGGGTCCACAAACAAGCTATCATCCCCACAGCCGGTTAGCCAAGAGCGGTGTCATGTTTACCATTTCAAAGTAAACCAAGACGCATCGCTGAAAGGTTACAAGGCTTCCGCTGGGACTGACCACGTGCTGGATAGATGCTAGGAAAACCTTCACCACCATCTATATAAAAAGTTTTGTCGAGCAGAGCATAGATTAATAAATACCATGAATGGATTTCTTCCTATTTTTTGGGGCTTTTTAATGTTTCATAGTGTTCGGGTTAGTTTCTTTTTCTCTTCATACTAATTGGAACTCATGTACCTGCTGCCAATTGAACTGAAGGACCATCTAGTTTCCTAACAGTTTCCTGTATTATTTGCCGGTTATTATATCCTAATAAAAGTGAAGTCTGATATAAAGTGTTTTAATTTCAGGCATCAAGGCATTCAAAACTAGAACATTTAAAAAGGGTGCAGACATTTGATATCCACACTTTGTTTACATTCACACTAGGAGGCAGTGCATTACAGGGTACATGAATCATGTTTGTGTAAAAGATACTGTTGTAACCACACCTGCTGGGATGGTTTTGGAGGAGTCGCTAGTGGGCTGGACTGGTGGTCCAGCAGTCATCTGAGTGCTGGTAGTTGTGGTGGTAGTGGAGGTGGCAGGGGCTCCTGGAGGCTGAAGGGGCTGAGGAGGAGAGGTCTGGGGTTGGAGGTGCGATGGGAGCTGGCTGAGACCCTCCATGTCCTTCCTCATCTGGGCCACCACGGCCCTCAGGTTGTTGTTGTGCTGCTGCAGACGACGGATCTCCTCCGACGCCAGATCACTTATATTTGGTACGAAACCCTGTGGGTGGACGACCACAGACAGATTTTGATACAGCACCTTACAGTACAGTGATTGAATACATTGGCATCAAGAATCAAATAATTAAAACTAAATGTGAGCTACACAGTCGTGAGCATTGACTCAGAAATGCCCTTGTGCTAAAATTCCCCTCAGAAATCAGTGTTCATACTCTGCTTCTTCTACCTGGAACTTACAGGAGGTCGTGACCTTTTGAGGAAGCTGTAAATGCCTGGTGTATGGTGCTCTGCCAGCCTCAGGGTTCTGTTGCAGACCCTTATCCCCAAGCTTCAACATATCTCCAAAACAATTAACATGACACATACCTCAGTACAATATCTTAATATCGTAATCGTAATATCCCAACTTAAATCTGCGCTGGAATCCCAATTGCTAGGGTTAACACAGATGCACATTCCGTCCCAGCGATGGTTTTAGTCCTATGGGGGCTTTACCACCGGAGAGGTTTAGTGGGGACATGACATTTTAACATGGGTGCAAATTTATTGGCTGGTTACTCCACTGACTGTGTTGGTATGTTCAATGGTCGGTTTACTTTCATAGACATTTTCTACGCTGAAAATAGAGCCTGAAGTAAATGATGAAAAGCGAGTCCACTTGGCCACAATGACATTATATACCTGAGATCTGAGAGGTATAGATTGTGTGTGAGATGTGCACGCATGTACTTGCTCACTCACATGCATGCACACACCCACACTGTGCGTTGCAAACTCACAGGTATACGTAGAACGCCATAAAATCAGTAACACGACCATGAGAGTCTAGTCTAAAATCCTCATGTGTTTGTATCCACTCATGTATTAACTCCCTGTTCAAGACAAGTCTTTCTATCTGAGGTATCCCAATTGAAAGGAAACTCAAGGTGTTTGTCCTTTTGCTGCCACAGAGCCCACAGAGGATGGCATGCTGGGTAGGGACCAAGCCAAGCTGAAAGGCCATCATACCTCTCTGGTTGCTCGAGGAAAAGGCCAACGCCTAAAACAGGATGGCACCGACTTCACTCTGGAAGAGCTAAGGGGCATTAGCTGGCATAGGAAATACAACACTCCCACATGCCACGAAGTGTGTGTGTGTGTGCGTGTATGTGCACGTATGTATGTCTGTGTGTGTGGGTTTGCATTAGCCTGTAATTGACAGTTCAATCCTAAAAAGTCCAGCAAATCAAAGGTGTTCCCAGAATTCTGGCTCCAGGATGACCCTAAGAATCCCATCTTCTGATAACTGCATTTGGAAAAACATCATTTACAGATATTTGTTTTATAATTGCCATCTCTGAGAGCAAAACAGTATTGTAAAAAAAATGTATGGATTTTCTCCAAGCCTGCTTTTGCTACTTGAGGAAAGACAATATCTGCATTGTCATTTTAGTGTAAATATCCTACCAAGTAGACTGGCAGGCCATGGGATGGGGAAAAGTTGATGTAACGATGAGTAAGGAAAGAGGTTCAGGTCTGAGGTGCAGACACAGTCACTGTTGAAAGTTTGTGAACCCTACAGGGGGTGGTCATTATTTCATATCTTATAGAGGAATAACTTTATAAAATCGTTATCAAACCTCAAATATTAATAAAGATATCCCAAATAAAGAACATGCATAGATAAATATGATTTACATTCATTGTTTATTTAACAAAAACTCCCTGTCTGCAGAAATATGTGAACTCCTTCAATCAATAACTTGTGGCTCCTCCTTTAGCACTCCTCCTTCCAGAACTCGACCAACTCAGTGAGGTTTGAGGTCTCACAGGAACAGCTGCTTCAGGCTTGGCCAATCCAAAACATTAAACTTCTTCTTCCTGAGACATTCTTTGCTTGAATGCTTAGGGTCATCAACTTGTCGTGTAGCTACTTTCCCCCCTCGCTTCAGCTCTCGGACTGATGGCCTGATGTTCTGTTCTATGTTTACCAATACGCAGGATTTGATGTTATAATCCCTTCTGCCATAATCCAGGGTGAGCATTCACACAAGCTCAATTCAGACATCAAAATGATGCACTAACCAACAAAGGGTGACTATAGAGGACATCAGGCTACATCATCACAAATCTACAGGACCATCAGACAGGCAGCACCATTCACTAGCCACCTAAACTAAATGCTACAGGGTTGAGAGTGTGAGTGCAGGTATGCCCCTGGGGTTATCAAGTGGTCTCACAGATGTTTCGTTCATGTTTCGGCATCCCAGAACCACCCCCCTCAACACCTACTCTCAATACCAAATACAAAATTTCAACAACAACAATAAGATAATGGGACGGCTCATTCTCCTGGCTTGGAACGGCCCGCTGAGCAAATCAGGAACCAAATTGTATCAGTAAACAATTATACCAAGAGCTGAGAACAGTGCATCACAACTCAGTTTTGGCTGCCATGTCTAAACTATCTTATGTGAATCCTTTCTTAATCAGTCAGCTAGCATGCTACAGACAACTAAGGCTAACAAGCCAACATATCAATATTCTAAAGAAGCAATATAGCAGCAACCATGGTACTATCAAACTCTATCAAACAGCATACTACATACATAGGGTGGGAAGCTGATATAACAACAGATAAATACCAAGCAAACATGCTACTGATAAACAGCCATGACAGTCATGCTATTAGCAAACAATGTCAGAGTTAACAAGCCAACATTTGTAACTGCTACGAAAGTACCAGCATGCTTCAGTCAAGCAAGTGGTTCAGACTCTCTAACACTCAGGAGTACCTACATTAGGTGATTTGTGCCCTCAGTCAGTGTGATTCCTTCTCTGCCAGATCCACTGACTGGCACCTGTTGCTGCTTTGGACATGTCCTTTACTGCCGGCTTTAAGCTCCACCCACAAATGCCTAGTTCACCTAGTAGTCTTAAAGAGTGATGGAATACACGGTATATTCAGCCTGTCTCCACCCACCAAATACTTTTTGAAAAATGCCAATTTGAGTGGTGGAGAGCGCGGGAAGAAGGATGTATGCACCTCTGACACATCCATTTGACAACATATTTAAGATTAGCCTACTAGCTAGCTAATATTACACAATGGAGAGTGACACCGAGTCTCAGGGCACTTTCGCAATGGAGAGGTCTTTGGGGTGCAGGATTTTTCTCCTCAATGTATTCACCCATCTCCAGTCCGAGTGTCAACTTTTGTTTTATTTCTGCCCACTCAGTTTATACTATCCCTAAATCTTTGGTATTTCGTCGAAGATCGGAGTGGAGCCAGCAGTGCATCAGAGCAGAAATTTTCAAACAAACGAGGACGAGACATTTTTTACAAATACATTTTTTAGCCCTAAAAGCGGCCTGCTGAAATTATATCTGCAATGCTGAATTTGTGTACAGTCGGTTTCACCATATAGAAGTCATACAAATATGTTCACAGCTCAAACAACATAATTTAGCATTGAATATCTCTTTAGAGTGGACTTAGCTACAAAACCATAGCATCCAACCTACACAGGGCATAGCCTTGGTTTCCAACCACATTGCTCCACCTCTGCTACCAATTCAGCATACCTAAACTTTTTCCTTTGATATGCCTCATCTACTGTGTCCTGTGACGACAACACCATGTCTGGCCTCACTATTTCTTGTGGGATTATCAATTTCTTCCCAAGAATCTACTGCCATTTGTAAATCTCTACCCACCCTTAGCTGGCCAACAATATGCCTGCCCAGAGATTCTTTCCTCCTATTCTTTTCTTCCTCACAGACAAAACCAATTGTTCTATCTTCCTTCCTGTCAGCTGATGAGTTTATTTCTACCCGCTTGCTCTCTATTGCTTCTCTATGTCTAAAAGTAGCTATGCATGAACATAAAGGACAGCAAGGGTCCGCCCTACCAATCGACCTACCACTGACCCTGTTTCTCCTTAGCCTTAGCACACCTTGTTGCTTCCTCTTGCTGCTTTATTTGGTCCACAACCATGTTTCTTTTCCCTGATGGAGTTCCCTTACGGCGTAAAGGTTGCCCTGAGCCTAGCCCTAATCCTCCCTGCTCTAGTTGAACCTTTGGGTTCCATTTTTGCCCCGCTGATACCGTAGGCGCTGCACTGCTAACTGCCTGGTAGTTCTGACCTCTCTGCCAACTATATCTTACAGCCATTTAGGGTCATATCATACCACCTTCCTGAGCTTTTGACAGGCTTCTCTAAAACTGGTGAAATTGCTCCCACATCGATGTATAATCATTTTCCCGATAACAATGCTACCCCTCAGAATTCATGGTTAATAACGTCGTCCAGGACCAGAGGAAGAAGTGGGCAGTTGTTGCCAAACATGGTATTTTTGTCCAGATTTGTCCAGGTAGTCCCTGGCTAAATTAAAGACAGGCAGGTTTGTTCTTTTTAGACAGTAGAGGTTCTTTCTGGCTACCCTTGTATGAGAGCCATTTCTATTCAGTGTTTTTCTTATTGTTGACGGATGCACAATGACATCAGATGCAGCAATGGAGGATGTTATTCCTGGGTTGTTTTTTACTAGTTGGTCTATTCACCATTGACACATCTGATCGATTTTGTATTAAGATAACAGCAGCTTGCTAACACATCTATTAGAAGCTAGTGTTAGTGGTGGCTAGTAGTTGCATGTTAAAATTTGGTTGTGTTGCTAAATGAGCCTGCTGGCTAGTTAGCTAGCTAACAGTTTGTTCAGGTTAACTGAACTGACTCTTCTCCAGCTCCAACTCAGAGAGTTTTTGAGTAGAGACTAGGACTAAAGACAAGAGAGTTTACTGAGTCAGAGTAACCTACATTTGGAGACAAATCCACCTGATCACACTGTTCACTTTCACTTGTATCTAAGTGGACCTATACCCATACCACAACAATCTTTTTCAGGTAATCTTTTTCTAGTTGGTTGTTTTATATTTAGCCATTATTTGCACACAACCAGTTCTCTACTGGAACTCCATGATGTCACCAACAATGGTTACTTGGAGATTTGTGACACAGCGGTAAAGCCTGTATTGGTAACTGTAAAACAGGAAGTGCAGGGAGACATTAACAGGCCCGCAGGAGAGCAGCATCACATTGAGATAATGAACAACAACGCAGCGTCCTCTTGCAGACCATTGTGGTGAGAATATTTTTTTAGGGGTGTATGCCACTAAACTGGCACTGGAGAGCCCTGTCTTGCCAAATGCTTGCTTCCTCTTTAAAACCAGATGTCGTAACATTAGTAAGGAAGTGCAGAGGGAGAAACGTCATATGAATAGCCAGAAACACACACACATCCTATGCTGCTATGCTGGGGTCAGTATAAGGTCACAGATAGAGTTTACGTGCATGTGTGTGCGCATGCACGTGTGTGAAAACAGAAAGAGCACGACAGGCTCTATTGAGACTCTATTTATAGACCCACTAAATGTTGAGGATTACTGACCAGTTAGAGAGGATTCAGTATCGGTCAGGCAGGCACCCTCACCTCCAACTCACCCTTCACCCTCCCTCACCCTGCACAGGTGGGATTTCCAGCTGGGTTGGGAATAGCTGCATTAACAGCAGCCGTTGCATCGGTTAGCAGATTAACACTTTCCTTACTGGCTGAAACGATTTCATGGAAATTATTTCATGGAGAGTGAGACAGTTGTTGTGTCTTCAATCCTGCTCGGCTATGTATTCTCACCTGTAGTGCCTGGTCTCTCTCCATTGTAACTGAACGCAATAAGACGGTCAAGTCCAGCAGCTCTCTGTCTCGCTCCTTCAGCTCTGCCTGGGCCTGATAGACGGCGACAGGAAATCATTATTATTACCATCCACTAAATTACTGCCCTCGGCCTTCAAAAGAGTACTGACGTAAAAGGCATTTTGAAACCTATAGTCTGTTTGGTCTGAATCAGGGGCCGACTTGTTGCTTTGTTGCATTGACGGAATGGTTCGGTTATGTTTTAAAAGGGCAGAATTTCAAACAAACCATAATTTATCAACCAAAGCCACATTGGAGTAGGCATTTCATTTGTTTGTCAAAAATACAGTGCAGGAACAGACAGATCGATTTCAAAAGTTTTTTTTGTGTGGCATTTTTGCCTTTATTCGATAGTTAGCAGTAGAGAGAAACAGGAAAGAGACCACTGAGCCACCAGAACGCCCCAGACGGATCGATTTCAACAGGAAACACCAGCAGCTTTGTGGATTGTCAGATGAACTACATAGTCGTTTTTGATAAATGATGAAAGCGTTGCTGTTGATTAATACATGTGCGCTGATGTTGATTTTAAAAGGGACAATCATATCTGGTTTTGTAATATCGCATGCCAAATGAACGTCGGTTCTGCTATTGAATTATCACAATAAATAAGATTAGGGCTGGTTAGGGAGAGAGAGAGAGAGAGAGAGAGAGAGAGAGAGAGAGAGAGAGAGAGAGAGAGAGAGAGAGAGAGAGAGAGAGAGAAGAAACAGGAGATACCATATTGTTTGAGAAAAACAGGGCTGGTGATGCGCAATTGAAATAGATGGTGTCAGATGGGGGTCCTGCACAATTTGGTCTTGTGTGAGAGAGAGAGAAATAAGACATAGGTCATGTGGGCTTGTCCAAAGATCACAAGTAAAAACACTGGCTGAAAAATAATCCTAAACAAATACATGTAGCTGCTTTGATGCGAGAGATTCTGTGGAGAGAAAGTGAAGAAGATAGACCATATGTGCCCCACGCATCTATATGACCCTCAGCATTGTCTCTACAAAGACATTAAAAAGTATAACGCTTGGGATGCTGTTGCCTCGGCTAGTGGGGCACAATGCAAGCACAGCCTATTTTAACAGCACATTCCTCCTCCGTGTGGTTAGGGTTACGCTGATCTGTCAGTCAGTCTGTCTCTGATACAAGGGATATTATTTAGTTTGTTTGATTACATATTTATTGTATAATTGATCAATATTACAATGGTTGTGTATGGGAAGATCTTAACCTGAACTGATTCTATTGAGACATTTTGATTTGATTTCCCACCCTGCCAAAACTAAAATTCTGGGGGGAAAAAATCACTGAATATTTGGGCTTTTTGTTTTTTTATAATGTTTTTTTCCCCCAACATTGAATATCTGATATCAGCAGCTTCAATCCAGAAATATCAGCATCTAGAATGGCCTTCAGAAACTCATATTGGTCCAATCCCATTATGCACGTGCCCCCTATGAATACACATAAAGTGTACAGTGTGTATGTATTTGTTCTGAGAGTGAGAGGCTGACCTGGTCTCTAGATTGGGTCAGGCCTTGTATTAACTGCTCACTGGCCAGGTAGTGTTCAGCCTTGGCATCCTCACAGCGTCTTTGCCAGTCCAGCTCCAACTGGATTCGCCTCTGGTCTAAAGCCTTCTCTCTTTCCAAACCTGCACTCAGCTGCTGCTTGTATCTGCAGCCAAACACACACACACACACAAATTTATCATAGAAACACCTTGCATTACCCAACTTCATATCAGCTAGATACACGTTTATCTCAAATACTTTCCCAATCGCTTTTATACCTTGGCCACAAACTCTTGCTAAAGCCTAATGCCTTCGCCGTAACCTCTCTACTTCTTTGGCTCCATTCTTCCGAGGCTGTAAGCATGAACACATTGGTTTTTTTTGGGGGGTTTTAAACTTTCGCTACATTACCAAAAATGAACAGAAGAGTCATCCCCAGTCTTTCGTCATAGACTGAATACCCATCTAGAATGGATGACCTCTGGCCTCTCTAGTCACTCTACTTGTTCTCTAAAGCTCTTCTATGGTTACGGGAACACCAAGTGTTTCAAAAGTAGGTATACAACTTTTAACAATAATAACTTTCACTTTAAAAGTATTTAATCACTTCAACATTCAATTGCTAATATTAAACATGTATTAATACTACAAATTATACTTCTGAAACAGGCTGTATTGTAAGGGCACTAAGACCGTGATCTTTGCGGTCCTCACTGTTGGTTGTTTGTAATGTCTAGGAATTTAAGCTTGTTCTACTGTCGACATCATTCGACATCACTCTGAAAAATGGCACTATATAGATAATTTTTCCTTAGTATAAATCTTGTTTCCTCCTTCCTCTCCATCTCCTCCCTATCTCCTCCGTCCTCTCCTCCCTCCTCTCCTACTCTTTCCCTTACTCCTCTCCATCTCCATCTCATCCCTCGTCACCTCTCCATCTCCTCCCTGCTCCTCTCCAGCTCAGTCCTGAGTTTGGCCTCTCTCTCCTGCAGGGCCAGCATCTCCGTATCCTTGGCAACTGTCTCCTTGGAGGCCTGACTGATGTGCTTGTCCCAGCTAATCCGTGTCATATCCACCTCTGTGCGAAGCCTTTGAAAACACACGGGAGAATCTCCATTGTAATCCATAATATTAATAAAACATATTTATGCATGGTTGTGTGGTTCTACCCCCAATACAAACAAGGCACCCTCTTCCTTTCTCTTCATCCTTCATCCAGTTTCTCCCTCACCTCTGTATGGTCTCGTCTCTCTGTGCCAGTGCTTCCCGGTGGGCTTTCTGATCCCAGCGTGCCTGTGCAGCCGTAACCTCCGCATCTTCCTGCAGTTTCCCCATGTGCTTCTCTGCCTTCTGCAGCTGCTCGGTGTGGGCCTGCCGCTGAGCCTCCAGCCGGGCATCACGCTCCCTCAGAGCCCGGTCCAGATTCTCGTGTCTAGACAGAGACGTTCATATAATGGGGAACACCGGATGAAATGTTTAGGGGCAGCAGCATGGCAATGGTTTGTAAACCTCTACAAACCCTAACAAAGGCTGCACAGCTTCAACTTCAGATGCTGCAAAAAGGTCTTTAAATGGTCATTAACTGTTCAGTAACATGTACTAATAGGATACAAACCTCAACATAGGATGTACAGTTTGAACTTTACATTAGATACTGCATAAAGATCCATAAATAATCAATAATGTTTCATGACATTAACTAACGGGTTATAAACTTCTACAAACCTTAACAAAGGATGCACGCTTTCAACTTTAGTTTGAAAGAAAATGTTTTCAAGTAAAACATTTATAAATATTTTACCACTATTAAATGCCACCTTTATAAAGCATGACATACTCATCTACTGAGAGAAGTCACCTGATTAATGAAAGTCTTCTATTGTCTTCAATATTATCTAAACATGAATGCTTTGGACCAATAAATGATCTGCTAACATTGACACCTTTTATTAAGGAAAGTATTAAGTGTTACCAAAGTTGGTTAGTGAACTACAATGACCATAATTCCTTGCATCTATGGTACTGGTCACCTTTGGTCAGTGTTCCTTTGGATCGTGCTGTGAGTTGAAAAGAGGCAATGTTTATAATGTCGCCTGTGTGCGAACTGAGGAATGAAGAACACCTTGGACTGAATTGAGTCATCTCCCAAAACACCAATCAAGTCAAAATGATGACAATTGTCCCAGGTGAATGATGTAAGATTTACCTTTCATCATGGAAACATTGACAAATTCCAATTTGGGCGAGTCAAAAAAGAGTCATCCGATTTTGTACCACATATTCATGTTGTGCATGTTATGAACAACTCACTTTTTAATGTGGTTCTCCTCCTCCTTCTTCAGTTTGGTCTCCATCCTTTTCAGCTCTTCCTTAAGCACCTTTATCCTGAGAAAACGTGTGTGCCAT
>CABFOQ010008678.1:9052-66155 GCA_900660455.1 Gephyroberyx darwinii
CATAGATTGTTTTCAAAGTTGTCTATATTTGGAGAAATAAAATAATAAAACAATAAGAAATGTGAACAATGCAAGTGCTGCCTTTGATATGTTTTTTAATAATATTTCAAGTAAATGTATGCAACACTTTGAAAATCAGTTATGCCACATTTAGATTTCCACACTAAACACATGCGATAAAAACCAACAATTTACTAGAAACCAAGCTTAAACCAACATGACAAAATTAATACTTTGGGTATTAATAGTAACATTAATGTTTATACTGTGGTGTGCACCGGCAAACAGATTTAATGATTCCTAGGCCCTTTGTCGCATGGATCAAGTCTCCAGACCACTGAAGCTTCTGGCCCTAATGAGGCCAGTCTCAAACAGTTGAGAGTAGGAGCGTCCTTGATCTCCCAAGTTGTCGCACTTCCCTGTGATCGCTCACATCAGAGAGTAGAGACACTCCAAAAGGACCCAAAGCACTGGAGCCAAATCTGCTGCTCGATGCGCTTGTTACAGCAGTGGTGAAGCAGGAATCCTTATCGCGCAGCCTGTGAGGGATGTTGGCTCAGTGTTTTCATGCCATACTTCAGTGTCGTTACATCAATATTCAATTTAGTGTTTTATTTTTTAAACTCAAATGCTGATGTTGCTGTCCTTGCGCAGGATAATTGGTTAGGATCAGTATTACGCTTTACACCGTCGTTTGATTTATCTGTCACAAACTGGGCCAGGGTAGGGATAACGAGATGGTCGCTTGTGTCTGAGGTTACAGTGGACATGTGGTATGTCATTATGCCATTATGCCATTATGCCATTACAAAGGCTTTATTCAATACCAGGGGTATTTTTTTTTTCAGCCAGGAACTCAAATGAGAAATGTATTTTCTCTCCCTGGGATCCAGGCTCATTAAAACATCACTTTGTTAAATTGGAGCTCCGCTGGACAGGCCTGCAACCATGATGAAGCCCTTTGTGGCCCGCCATGTGTAGGTTGTTTGCCTGAATAAATGGTCCTTTAATCTGCAAGTTGAAATGCCTCAGTATTCTTCCTGTGAAATTAAGCCCCGACTTTCGTAGCCAAAGTGCACCGATTCAGCCCACCCACAGAAGCGCATCGAGTGTTTATCTATGTAGGTTCACAACCCTTTTTCAGTCTGAATCTACAGTTCAAAACTGATTCACCACTCAACCTGCTCCGTGCTGAATTTCACGGAAGACCCTACGACCAAAACATATACACATGGCTTACAGGCGTTTGATGACATTTTTCATAAGAGGGGTCAATCTTGTTATAAATCTTGAAAAGTCTAACTTTGGTCCAATGAGTGCGGTGAACAACTTAACATTACATTTCTATGCGTTACTTGGAAATACCAACTCTGATGTCAAGATTCATGTTTTTCACTCGATGTCCTTGCTTCGCTTTTTTTAAACCGTGCAATTATAAATATGTATAGCAATTGAAATTTCTGTAAAATGACAAGCTTTGACATTCCCATGCTGTATACTGTAATAAAGGCATGCATATAACTATAACTAAACATGTCCAGATGGAATGACAGGGCAGAAAATAGGCTTGTCAGTGTGAATGACACCTCCCATTTCTATGTATAATTCACAGCAAACAACTACCTGAACAGGTAGTTCTGTTGGAAATGGAGACAGAGTGCATGAGCCACTCTCATTTGAAAATGACATTTTCTTTTTTTTTGCTTTTGCCAAATTGTCCAAACATGACACATAAACCGAACCGAGTGTGTGCCTTATAATTACATCATACTAAAACTTCACGAATTCTACTCCAACAACATGCTTCAACAATTCTATTACATAAAATTCAAAGTGACCAGATAAACATTAATGGATTTTTATTTTCTCTTGCAGAGTCCTGATATTGGTTGTTTAAATGCTAATTTGGCATCAAAGCTTTTCTGCAATTACACATCTAGAGTGACACCACCAATCTGTGCTCCATGACTGGCACTTCAGCGTGTTGTCACTCAGCCTGTCAGTAGTGCAACAGTGCCATCTATGGTGATGCGGCAAATGAGCCTGGTCATCCATGACACACTGATGACTTGATTCGACTGTTCCCTAATCATTGCCATGCCAATGAAGAATGGTTTGTCCATATTAGTAAAATGAGTGTTTCTATGCCTGGGAAAACCTAATGAGATAGAGAGGTGTATGTAATGTGCTGGAACCCCATTATGTCTTGGCAACACATCTTAATAATCTCTGGACATTGTCCCTCTCTGCAAAAAGGACGTTCACCCTCACCAAGCTTTATAAAAGGCTGCTATTAACCCCCAGATTTCAGTGACCATGAGCTCCTTTTATGCCTTCACATAGTGTGGGAAATGTGATGTGCTTTGAGGTGATTGGAGGCAACTACAGGCAGTAATGGAGCATACAATTTTGCAATTTGCAAGCTATGATAGGTAGAGAGACAAGACAATCATTGTCATTCACTTATTGTCAAGGTCACGGAGTGCCATTGAAACCCGTGTTTCCGAACTTCAGAGTCCTAAAGTTTGCGCTGGGCCAAGAAAGGGTATTTTTGATGAAAGCGAAGTTACGCGGTTATGTAATTGAAGTGAGAATAATAATACATTGTATGACGGTGAGGTTCGCTCGTTAAGGTCTCACTGATTAGGGGTCCCTATATGGATGTGACACTGAAAAAAAGCCCAGTGTGTGGTGCTGCCACCCTATAAGGAAATGTTCTTTCTGTTGGGCTTATAGGCTTACAGGGATTGGGGTGGATATTAGTCGCTCAATTTTCACTGTGAAATCCCTCGTTATGTAAATGAAACAATCACTATCAAATTAATAAACCTTTTAAAAGCATACTTGTTAATGATTTGCTGACAATCAAAGGAAAGAACAGAATTTGAAATCCATATGAAAATTCATTGTGTAAAACCCCTCCTCTCACCTCAAATACCCTGTTTGGAAATCCAATTTGGGGTTTTAATCAGAAATTGCCACGCCTCTATAACCCAGGAATCATCAGTAAAGAACAAAAACCAATTATCACTCATTCATTCACGCCGCCTTCGTTGAATCATTCCACATTGATTACAAAGGGAAAATGGAAAACGCTCAGTTGATTCAACATCCTTCATCATCACATTCGTGGAAATACAAATACCAAAAGGTTTGCACCCAGCTAAATGAACTAGCAGGAGACAAGAGCAGGATTCATGCGCCGCTTGTCGATGCTCATTTACCCTGCCGACCCCACACGTAAACTCAATTCATCATGGCAATAAAACCAAAAAATAATTGCGGCATTGCTCTTATTATTGAATTCCAGATCAGGCGGTGGCAGAGTGCTGCCTACCTCAAGACAGCACAAGAGAAATCCTTGACCTTGGCTTTGCCTTCATTCAGTCCTATGTGTGCTGCAATCCCAGGTATGACTTCCAGGGAAAGAAGTCCATTAGGCTGCAGCAGATGTATTTCAGCAGCTTGGAAACTCCACCAAAGACATATTTCTAAGCATACATTTTTGCAGTGCATGGTTCCTACCAAATGACCTTCCCTCCACAATGAGTCCATACTGAGCAGCAGCTTTTACAGTCATATTCATGAGCCCTACTTTATGGGACTCATAAGGCCACCTTCATCCAGGAGCATAATATGTTTGTGTGAGGGGTATAAAGCACATAATGTGCTATAAAATATGTCCTTTAATGAACTTTATAGGAAGATTGAAGTGTCCACATGTCCGTCTGATTTAAGTATGGAGCACATAAAAAATGGTAACTTCCTGTACTGTTGCTATTAGGAAAAGTAATCTGTCTAGTTCTGCTTTCCGTTCTGAAGATTAGAAATGTGAACACAGTGCTTCAAAATGAACCGAATGGCACCAGAGGACAACTGTTAGAGCTGTACAGGTCTGAACTCAAGGTTTCAAAAAATGGAAAGGTTTATCTGAGCAGAAGTTGCTATAGTAACGTGAACCGGTTAGAATTATACTTCACTGATCAACACCACACAATAGTAGAAGATTGTGTTTGGAGAAGATGAAACAACTGTCGATTATTAGATGTTTTATTTTGAACTCCCGACTCCAAACAGTTTGTCTTAAGTTTGATCTGAAATGATCTTTATCAAATGTACTGGAATGTTTTGAGCGCCTTGTATCCAGCCAGTGTGTGATGGATGATAGCGGCGAAGGAACTGAGAGGACTGCTGGACAGGGCAGACCCTTACACCTGAGCAGCCAGGGATGGCTCGGCCACATGCTGTTCGCATCATTACACAGCCTGAGCCCAGACCTCTGGCGCTGCCCTGATTGATGGGCTCCACCAGGCCAAACAGCCCAATGGAGGCGTCCCATCCAGACTATAGCCCAGTCCATCCATCTTGAGTCCCGAGTAGAGAGTTATGTTACTGTACATCTCGTCTGTGGCCGGACAGATCAGTCTTAATTCCCATTCTGATTTAAAGGCTAGTTGGGTGCATTAAGGGCAGGATTCAATATTGCGTACTAAATTACCGCTGGCAAACCAGGAAGTGGGAATTAGTAAAACACAAAAATCTGGAAGTTTACCCTGATCGTCACGTGCTCTGTCCAATGCATCACACAGGATGAGATCTATAAGTGTGGTAAGAGTGGCAGTGATCCGTAGCGCTCATTTACCATCATTTCCCCATGACTTCTCTTGAAAATTTTATGTCACCAACCTGAACACTTTGCCTAGAATTGATGTTACAGTCACATCTTCACATTTTATCACGTCAGCTCTGCTGCTGAGTGACAATAATGACATTTTATAGTTTCTTGGGAATAGTGAGAGCTCGTGGAGAAAGTAAGAGCGCCATTTCATCTATAAATATGTGATCTTTAGACCTTAAATGAATTTACACCTTCGTGAGCGAAATCTGAAAATCGTGCGTGTTTTTGGAGGAGTTAATAAAAAGGGATCACCTGAAAGATAGAAAACCATATATACACAGTAAACAGGGTATAGAAGTCAGATGTTTAAAGCTTGTGGTATCTGGTTTTGCGCTGCTTAAAGCTGTCACATTGAGATGTATGTGATCAGGTTCATCCATGAGTGTGAACGTGTCTATAACGTGATCTGCAGTTGTGTTTTCATAAGCAACATGCACTACATCTGTGGTTGACTGAATGGACACGCTGAAGTACTAGCCATGACAAGCCAATTCATCATATCACATGTTGAGGTATTAAGTCCAAGTTGTATAAAATCCACGTGTTTGTATGTTAGATGACATAAGGAAGATGGTTTTCTTGCAGCAGAGAAACTATTACCAACTTCTTCCCAGATATTTTGCCTGAAATAAAACATGAGGATTTGAGTCCTGCCTCAAAAATGAGCAATGTCTTGTGCTCTTTTTTTTTCAACACAGACTCACCCATTGAGAACTATTCCCTCGTTTTGTTCTAAGTGACAGCTCCAACATTTCTGACTATGCAGTTAGGGTCCAAAACAGTGCGGCATCATCAACATGCAGTCTATGAGATCAATTTCAGCACATGACAATTATCAATATGTCATTTCTCCATCCACAGGGAAGGAATGGCTATAACTAATGAATGCCTTCCCTCCTGCTCCTTTGGATGCTCTGCCACTGCAGCCAGATGCAGCAACCAGATGCACACAGCTTGTCTGCTACCTTGCCGCTTCAATAACTCTCATTACAGTAATTGTTGCTTAATGTTTTCATAATCTGCTGCTTAGAGGAAACTGTTTTCCTTTCTCTAATACCATAGCTGCCCCCCAACGGTCCTATTTTCAATGCTATTTTTTATTATTATTTATTTCTTTTTTCCATACCAATAATGAATCGGGAACTGTCCCAGCTGGCCGCTTTCCCCGACCGAGGAAAGTCTCGGCAGAAGAGCTGCTGGCTTGAGTGAGCGACAGAGCCATCAGAGAAAGGCCAATGGATTTCACTCTTCTGATTTAATGAGTCACTCACATGCCATGTTGGCACCAACCTCCCAGCATCTGGCACTTGGGTGGCCGTGCACATTCACCGAGTTTACTTACATTTCACCTCTGCCGTTACTCAGAATGAGTGATTACCTACTTAGCCCTGCTCCACGGGGCGTGTTTCCATCTAAAGACCCACACATACTGAACATGGGCTGGAGGGATAATCTCGTAAACACAATGTAGAGATATACTCTGTTTATCTGCAAAAGGACAAAAATTGCTTTATTTTGTTGAGGTGCTGTGTTCTCCCTGGAGGGTTAACTACTAGGCAATAAAACCACTTTACCATCCATTAATACACTGACAATTACCCACTTATCATGCTCATAATCTATTACGGTGAATAGAAAGTTTTCCCATACCATAAAGTAATTGTTATGACTCTGGAGTGGGTGATGCTTTGCTGTTTGCACAGAAGCACCGGTGTGCTGTGATTATTTTGTGTAGCACGGGGGCAAGGCTGTAATTATTTTTTGTCCTATTATAACCTTGCTTTATATTTACAATTCAGAAATAAGCATTTTGAAATGCACGACCATTAACCGGCAACCACATCCACCAGTTTGTTTATTTTTTTACCTTGAGAGAAAAGAGACAAGCGCTTGCAGTATGCATCATTTTTATATTTTACTCTCTCAGTTTTAATGACCTTGCCAGCTGTTTCCTCATGAACGTGATAGAAGTGTATGTTATTATATTAGATGTGGTGAATTCAAAACTATAGCCTCCTCACTCTTTCAGAGGCATTTAAATGTTACCTTCAGCCCCCTCGACAGACACTTAATCCCAGCTTCAGCTCTCAAAGCTTCAACTCTGCTCTGTGTGAGCGGCTCACAGTGGGGTCCCCAGTCTAAAAGCTGAGATTGAATTCTGTGTGCTGCACAGCTTGACGTAAGAATGACAAGTATGAAAATACGCATACTGTGAAATAAAAACACAATAATTGTGCTTCATTAATACCACCAAGCAGCTCTGAAGTGTGTATAAAATTAGTGTCTGCTTTCCCGGCTTCCTGTCTGCGCAACTATATTGTAATTTTTAAATCAAATGCACTTTTGCTTCAATCCCTGAGGAGAGATTTCATTCAAGGTTCAATTTCCTGCTGTCAGAAGGTGTAAGGATGATCGGACAACCAGTCTTTTTAGAGACATGAGACCAGGCCACAGCTAATGCTACTGCAGGATAGAAGCAGGATAATGTGGGACTTCTTAGAGCGGTTACCTTTGTTACGTAAGGGAAACACTTCCTGAATTGCTTCTTTGTTGGTGTCAGTGCCAATAATTGGGTGTACCCTTCAATTTCTCCCAAACGAGGACAGTCTTTGGAGGCTGGACTACAAGCACTCCTACTAGCAGTGCAACTAGCAACACAAGTAGTAGCGCTAGTGTTTCCAAAAGACCCCCGAGGTTGCTATGAACAATGAACAGTACCGACGACTGACCAATCCATCTATGGATCATTCATTTCTCTCTAATTATCTCACATGTGCATTCTGCCTGCCTGTGACATTTAGCAAGGGCTTTATCAGTAAGTCACAGTGAGGGCCGAGATGCCATTAGGTGATAAGGTTCATTTATTGTGGGGCTCTCATCAGCACATTTTCCTGCCTTAAGGCATAAAATACAATCCACTGATTAGCATCAGTCCCATATCGGGAGAAACATAATAGCCCCACTCTGAAGGTGAACCTTTTGAGGGCACAATCTTTACTCAATGCAGACAATTGCCACAGATTCGTGCAGTTAGAGGATTATCTCTCTGGCTTTGTGTCACTGAACTTTGGGGGGGAGAGTCATTTTTGTTTTCACATAATGTCAATGTCGAGTCATGGGAAATTCTTTAATTAAATCATTAGGTAATAGCATGTCCTTCATACTTATAGTTTGTTCCTTGATGCAATGTTGCTGTCAAGGATTATTAATTAGACAAATTAGAATCAAGCAAAAGTGTTTAACCAGACCCGGTAATTGGAATGACCCGGTCCCCTGCATGCCCTTGGGAACCAAGTGGCTGAAAAAAAAAAGAAAAAAAAAAGGTATGAGTTTGTTTTCAGTCACAGCAGAACTGATAGGCTTGCAGTATCTGTGTCCCATTCAAGTGGGACATTACAGAGAATTTAATGATACAATATGCCTTCTCTCCCGCTATATTTTATTGTCTTGCTATCAGATGTGATCTATTACAAGCTGCAGTGACACTATCTAATAATGGAGTTGATTATGTAAGAGAAACCACCTCCAGCCGTTGTTAGTGGATGTAATGGTTAGGACAGCTAATTAGTTGGGTTGGTTGTCTTTGATTTATATAGTCTTTCCTATCATTCTTTAATCAGCTGAAAGCAATGATCCATGCGCAAACAAAACCCTTTTAATTAGAAAGCCTATGATCGTGACAGAAATGCCAAGCAGCAAGAGAAGTGTTTAAGACTCAAATAAGATTGTCACATTTTCTACATTGATAATTCAAATAATTGAGTTGTAATTACCACAGCACATTGTTCAGGGAGTGTCAAGACAACACACAGTAATTTGATTAGTAGGACATCTAAGAGCAGGGCTATACATCACGTCTTTCAAGAGCTCTCCTACTGTAAGTGCCTGCCATAGAGGCATGTTCAAATATGTATTCAGTATACTGTGTAGTTTGATTATCTATAGTACTCTGAATAGTACTTTGTTTTCTATTGTTTTCTATTTCAAAAGCAATCTGTGTCAACTGATTACTCATGGAATTGGCTTGACAATTATTGATCGTTTAACATTGGAAAGATTTTGCATGTTTCACTTTCATTAGTGAAAAGTTATTTCAGCAGGCAAGTCTAAAAGTTGCCAGGGAAGATTTGTTCTCAGGTTTCCAAAAAGTGTTTAATTATCAAGCACAAGTTTGTAAAATGATTTTTCCCCCTGAAATTTCATCTGTGAGCAGTGAAACTGTGGGAGGAACAGAGAGGGTTGAGAAATTTGTTAGCTTACAATAACTGCTGCAGCGGCTTAGTGATGTTGCACTCACAATTAAAAAAAATGGTGGTTAAAAATAATGGTTAGATGAAATAGATTAAAAAAATGTCAGCTTTCACACATCGCAGTCTACCAAAATACAGAATTGCCCACGCAGGTTTAAGCAACACTCCAACTTTCCTAATGTGATTATATGAGTGAAGTTCCAATCTTTTCAAAAAATGAACTTTTTCTTTAGAAAGTGGGAAAAGCTTAGCGGCGCTCTTGAGGGAATGAAGAGATTTGTTTTCCAAACAGTCAGTAACCATGGCGAAGCAGACATCATCATCATGCCAAGGCATCTCTCGTTCCCTGCAGCAGAAGGCAGCAAGGCATGGGAGAGACCACTAGACCATGAGTCCTCCCACTGTCTCTCTGCTGTTCAGGATACAAGGGCATCTATGACCAGGGGATGGGCAGCCTATTAAGGGAAAAATCCACCTTAAAAGACTTTAACAGGGTTAAAAAAACAGCTACTGGCAATGTACCTCGCATTTCTGGGTCCATTTTGTTGTTTGTTGGTGGTGTATTTCCTTATTCCCAGGGGTAACTGGCCAAACAGGCAACGTGGCGCCACGTTGTGATATTTCATTTTTCAGTGATCTAAAACATCAACAGTTAAACGTCAGGTTTTGGTGTCAGACCCTCAGAATCAAAGAGCAAGGATTTATTTCTAGACCAACCAATTTGCACCGATGTTCAACAGTCATACAGGGTCAAATATATCACAGAAGAGGAAGAGATTCCAATTTCTCCACCGACAGTAGCCTCCATAGACCAGAATACATTGCAGCCACAAGGCGTTTTGGCCTAGGCTAGCTACTGTATATTAGGCTAACATACTCCCACCTTTGACCCAAAGCAACAAGCCATTGCCTCTCTGCCGGTTGACAAAAGTCCTTTTGGGAAATGTCGTAAACCACCAGCTGAAGTAGAAGTAGAGGTTGAGGGAAAGTGGATACACCAAAAAAAATATTTAAACACAATAAATAATAAATAATAATAAAACACAACACAACACAAAATAACTCCTGGAATGCATTGAACATCATACATTTCAATGATATCTAACAGTGTAAGAGTATCCAAGGGTGGAGTTTTCCTTTAAACCAAAGCAAGACCCCTTCCCTTTATCCTTCATCTTCACCCACTGAAGAGCTGATAAAGCATTATTATTTTGTGCTATTATTAGTTCATGCTTTCAGTTTCACCACTGCTTTTTTCATGATAATCTCAGGGATGACATTGAGATGATATTACACAGTATATTCCATGCATGCGCCTTGCCAAAGCTTTCACAGTGAAGCAGCACCGATCCATTATATTGTATGTGAGATAGCCTGCGCAGCACACGTGTCACTGATGGATTATATTCTGAAGTATATGGCTCATTAAACGGTAATATGATATGTATTTGGAGAAATCCTTAAAGTGAAACTGTCCACCTTTCATATTGTCTACACCTCCTGGAGCAGAGGTTTGTGGGGTGACTCTAATGGTCCATTACTTTGACTTTAATCAGCATGAGAAAAGCACCACTCCTGTCATTACCTTTCACAGCAATGTGCAGCTGAATCGTTGTCTTCCGTCTGGTGGAAACGCACAATTTCTAGCAATCATGAGGGAGGGAGCATCGAGAAAAGGATACGGGAGAGAGGGATCAGGCAAAATAATGGGGAGACTAAGCCTTTGTTATTGGTTTATATGTTTATATTTTCAAATGCTTAAATGGTTGTACAGACTGGTATGAGTAGTGAGTAATACAATAGATGACCTATCTGTCTATGCTTGAATTCTTATCAAAGACCATTACAGAAATCTCTTGTATGTGTTGTATGATAGGTTGGTTTTGAGCATCCACACTTCAGACCTCGTTCAAGCTATCTCTTGATTTAGGCTGTACGTTCGCCCTGCCTCCTTCATTTATCAGACACCGACGTGGCAGCGGTGCATCCCATTACAGTATTAAAATAGCCCTTAATTAAAATCAACACAATTCAATTAAGATGAGCTTAAGATTCATGTATGTTAATTACAAAATTAAACGGTAGGTAAGCATTATGTGTCAAAAAAGCCCTGAGCACTGTTCTCTTATCATCGCCAGTACTTTGATTGTTGCTGGAGTCATTAAATGTCATGATAACACCTACACAAAACCAGAATAGCCAATGTGCAAATATCACATTATCACATTTAAAGCGGATCCCCTAATGTTATCATTAGAGGTTGACATTTCTCAATATAATTACAATTTGCTACCAAATGATTCAATGCACTGGACTAAGTATGATACTTAATTTGGTTTGAAAAGCAATATCAGTTTCAGACAAAACTACTCAAAACTAAATTAATGACAGTGAAATATGCTTGCCAAGACACATTTCACAGTTAATCCTCTTTTAATGAATTTCTGATACCTAGTGTGCTTCCTTGCAAGTGCAGTGACAATACATTGCTAAATGAATGGCACATCTGCATCTTGATATTATATATGAATATTCACACGGCTTGGCATTACAAGCTCACCTAATGAACACTGAAATAAATAAATAAAGACTGAATCAGTAGTTATGGATGTGCCGTGTAGCTGTTATGAAGCACACGCTAAGGTGGTATGAATGTGCTACATACCCGAGTTCATGCAAAGTGTAACTGCTCAATCAAATCAAGCCATGCGAATTGTTTAACTGGTCAATAGACTTCCTGTTATAGATGGGATAGTATCACCATTAAAAATGCTGGTGATGTATGGCGATATCTTTATGTTGGCTTCATATTATTGTAATGTCGTTCATTAATTGCATGACCTTGGATAGTTAAGAACGATCATATAACCTTGTATTGAAATGTAGTCAAATCTCACGTGTTCATTTCATATAAATAATCTTATTTTTAGTACCTCAGATGTGGCTTCACTTTCACTCATAATTTTCACTGATTTATTTATGTATCATAAAAATTTGTCAGCAGTCCGAGGAATTGTAAATTGTGTATGAATGATAACGGAGGAACAGAAGGAACCAATGTTTGAAGCAAATCCCTTCAACAACAAATTCCTTGGTATATTTTCTCCTGACACTGACTTTTTTTATTGATTGCAAGGAAAATAACAAGGATTGCATGAATAGAAAAAAATCTGAACAAAGAAAAATTCCATGATCATTTTTACCATACTCCTTTTCAAGAGCAAGCCCAAACTAGCTTGCTAGCTCAAACAAGCTTGCTAGCCCAAACGTTGTTTTGATAGGAAACAAAGCTATCTCCATGTGCTGAGTGCTGTTAATTAACTGGAACCAGTACAAATATTATTTTTTCTTTTGGAAACTATAATATGTTGTACTATAAGTGTCAACAGAACTACAGAGATAATTTGGATAAAAAAAATATGAGGCTTGAAATTCTGACCTCAATGTAATTTGTGTTTTGTGGAAATAATCAAACAAGACATTCAGTGGTTTGTTGATTCAGGTCACGACTGCTCAGTAACGTTGTTGGATGGCATAGGGGTGGATGTAGGGCAGCCCCACCCCCAAAAAAATGCCCAAAGTCTAGCTTCACCACTGGGATCATTTTGAGACCAAAGTCATAAATAATGAACACGTATACAGATGTTTGACTTGGATACACAAGAGCTTAGCCTTTGAGTATTTTATTGACAGATAGGAAATTGAAATTCATTTCACAAGCCCAAGGCTGTTATTTCCATATTGATATTATACTTTCCCAAACATATACTAGTGGTCCATTCTTCTACTGGGTAACTCCCAGAGAAATTCATTAATAAGGTCAAAGTTGGGATTGTTGGGAGTTTAACTTTACCTGACCAGAATTAAGTGGCTTAGGGGAGTCAAGCCTCTCTTCTCTAGTCTATAGATAGAGCTGCTGGCAAACATCAATCTGTGGGGCAGCAGAACCCAACAGTCAATATGATGCCATTGCTGCACAATATCCTCATCAGCATTTGGATAACACCAGATTAAATAATCAACATTTGTAACATGTCCATGCATAGCTGGGTACTCTAAACGGCTTGTGGGGGGTAGTTACATAACAAATGCGTTAAACTGTCTTGGTATATCACAAGTAGGACTGAGCTAGCAAAGGCATGCCTCTGTAGTGTGTCAGTTGTATCATCAGCTATTTGTGGCCACTTCCTCGTCCACATGTTCTTCAGTCCTGTGATGTTTTTCCCAGTGTGATCCACATCAGACCTGTTCACTTTGTGCCGTGACTCCTCCTCGGAGGTACAGAGAGAGGACACTTGCTGATCTTTTCACTGTGCTCACTATCGTAATGCAATCTGAAAAGGTCACAGGGGACTGGACTCATACTAACGATATTTATTATGATTGATAGGCGTGGTCCTGTAGTTACACATTAAGGCAAAACGCTGTATATGCAGTCAACATTTTACAATAAGATTTACTTTTACATAACGTGTTACTTTTGTGCGTAAGTAAAGGTCTTAGGTTGGCTAACAACCTCAGTAGTATTCCATAAGGATCTACTTTCATCCCAGCAATCATCTTCTAAGTTGTGAGTTTTTTCCGTGATGGATTGCTCTTTACATGTAAGTGTTTCAGCTGAATCCTACAGGTATAATCCTGACTGAACCAGCACATGTTTTAATTTGGTGTCATTTGTATGCAGATTCCAGTGTCTATGTGAATGTCAATGTAACGCATTAATGCGCCCTCATGGTTGAGGATCAGATCCTATGGTTTGAGGTTTTATCTGATTAAGCTTTTGACATATTTACTGGTTTGGGATGAAAGTTTATTGATAAGTCAATAACCATGCTGTTTTACATGTAAATGCATGGGCATACTAATCACAACGCATTTTTCCTGATTTGTTGCCCCCTTCAACCTCTGTTCAGGGATCTATGAGGCTTTTTGCTAAAAGAGTCCATAATTCCACGTGTGCCCTCCCCAACACATTTATACATTTATTCATAGTTTTGTAAGCTGTGTGTATTGTATTGAGAGATTTGTAGGCAGACACATCTGGGTTAAGATGACAATATTGTTCTCAATTCATGCCTGTGGACCAGTTCTTAGATCTAATCATATGTAATGAAACGGGAACATTACAGCCAAAATGTGTCCCTACCAGCAGTTGTTTTACAATAATCAACGGTGATCAAATCTGAGTTATAGTCAATGTTGCATCTGATTAGATTTTGGTTTGCCCTCCACATTTACTCTCTTAAAGTGTGCATCTGGTGGCTTAGATAAGGCTGCATTATAGCTGTGGAGTTAGGACACATTTTTCAAAATGAGAGGGATGTGCAGGGGTAGACGATGCATCATTTCACACATTGATGACAATGGGTTTCATATCAGTTAGGTCCATTTACTCTATATATAGGCTATTTTCTGAATGCGAGTAGTTTCATATCACTATCATTTCATTTAGGATTCAGTCTGAATCAAACACCTTCCTGGTTGTGCTTGCCAGTGTTAGTAACACCAAGGCTATAATGTTCTATATAGATTATGTCATTTTTAGCAGAGACAGTTTTGAATTAGAATCAGTTCAGGAATGTTACATTGTCTATATGTATCGTTTTGATTACCTTGTTATTAGAGTATAGCTTTTCAATCGGACATAATCTGCAGCAAGGTCAGTCTTTATCGAGCACACCACTCACTGAAGGATAATTCCAGTATGTTTTGGTATGTGGGTCCTATATCCTAGCTGGCAGGAGTAAACACCTCAGATTGTTGTTCCATATAACTGTAACTTTAACGTCTGCAAAAAATGACAAAAAAACACATTTGATATTTCATGCTGATCTCTGGGGAGACCTATTTTCTCAGAAGTTACATTATTTTCCCTAAGTGCCTCATCCTCCTCTTTGGGCACAATGCAGCATTTCTAATGCAACAGTTTTTCAGAAAACAGTGTCATAGGCATGCGATTTTGTGATTTTAATGGCCTTTTCAAAGTTGTATTTTATATTTCCAGCATTAGTGTACACTGGAAGGCTATGGCAATGATGAATCAGCACAATATTACTACATCAGTAAGAGAAATAGTGTGAGGCACTACCGTATCAGAAAGATAATATCACATAGTATCACATAGTAACCACTTGTCAAAATCAATTGTCCTTTAAATGACAGATAAACAGCACTCTTATCTGCCCTCCCACTACTCCGGATGCCTCAAAAATCTACAAATTATTTTAAGGATGTGTCAAAAACTGAATTTACATTTAGTGATGCTCTATCTGATACACACAGTGCTATAAAGGCTCTGGTGAGTGAGCCCTGTACTTCATTTCAAAGTCTAAAGGGTATAAATCAAACATGTACAACTGAGTTGGTTCGGTTGTAAAAATGATTGGTTAGTTGGTTGGGTGACTGGTTGGTTTGATGAGTGGTTGCAGGATTCATGAGATTGATTGGTTGGGTTGGTTGGTTGTAGCAGACATTGGTTTCCTGGTTGGTTCATTGATTGATTGGTTAGTTGATTGGTTGGTTGGTTGGTTGGTTGGTTAGTTGGTTGTTAGTTGGTTGGTTGGTTGGTTGGTTGTTAGTTGGTTGGTTAGTTAGTTGGTTAGTTGTTTGGTTGGTTGGTTAGAAGGTTTTGGCAGAGTTTGGTTGGTTGGTTAGAGGGTTGTATCAGATGTTGGTCGGTTGGTTGGTTGATTGTAGCAAAGGTTGGTTGGTTGGTCGGTTGGAGGGTTGGAACAGAAGTTGGTTGGTTGGTTGGTTAGTTGGTTGGTTGGTTAGAGGATTGTAGCAGAAGTTGGTGGGTTGATGAGTTCCTGGAGGAGCTTGACACACTTGTCTCCACTTCCCTGATGATTTCTCCACACTCCGCCCAACTCCACCTGCCCCTTGGTTGTCAGACTCAGTGTGTAGTTCTCTTGCCTACCTATGTTGCTAAATTACTGTAATGTATGTAATGTAATTGGTTGGTTGGTTGGTTAGAAGGTTGTATCAGATGTTGGTTGGCTGGTTGTTTGGCTGGTTGATTGGTTGGTTAGTTGGTTAGTTGGTTGTATCAGAAATTGGTTGGTTGGTAGGTTGATTGGCTGGTTTCAGGATTCATGAGGAGTTGCATACTGTAAAAGACACAAATGCACCTTCTAAGAATGTGACTGCTGTGACAAAAACAGCTGTTAGTCATTTGTCTTTGTATGGTCAATGAACCAGTATTGAATACAGCTGCTCGAGAGGATTTCACCTATTACACACATCTGTTATGGAGTTTGTTTAGCACTTTGCTTGCCAGCGTAATTTCTGTGGAAGAGTTAGAGATACATGCAAACTTTTGAGGAGATATCATTATACATCAAGATTTAAAAGGGGAAATTTGTAACTTGAGTCTACTTGAAGGATAAATAAATTAAATGTCTTTCTTATCAAGCACATAGCAAAGTGAAACAGATTCTCTGGCATACTGTATGAATCCAAATCACTGAGTATCTTCCCAACATGTAGTTGTGTCGTCAGAAACAAGTAACAATTATTGATCATGCTGGAGAATAGGTTGTATGGTTATTTGGAAGCCCTATAAGGATTTCTTTGTGGAAAGCTAATGGAACCATTTACCAGACGGGGGAAAAACTTGGCTCCTCTATATCCTTTTTTTGGCCCCAGAAATAAAATCTGTGCATGCAGACATATCTCCTGGGACCAAAGATGCTAATAGACCCTTAATCTGCATGCATTAGCATATCACAAAAACTAACAAGGACATAAAGAGGCACTGTGTCTTTATAACTGCATTGCTTTAATGCTCAAATTAATGACTGGATGAAAAATTGTGAATAATTGAATGTGAGAAAGCAACAATGCAAAACACATTGTTCAATCAATATGGTTTTAATTTCATTAGAGAAAATTTAAAAAAAAATAATAATTTTAAGGAGTCGATCTATAAGATGTTGCATCCTGTGCACAGGTTCAGCTTAGAGGGGCTGTTAATGATTTAGTTTTGTAATTTAGTTTGGCAAAATGCAGAAATAAAATGTTCATAAAAACTGCCATACCTACACTTTTTATGGACATTGTTTTCATGCATTTTGCCAAACTAAATTACAAAACTAAATCACTAACAGCCCCTCTAAGCTGAACCTGTGCACAGGATGCAACACTCTAATTGGTTAAGTTTCATTTTCAACAGACGTGTCATATTTCAGCTGCAAAACATAATGGAGCTTTTACATGCACATAAAACTGGATTACTACAAAGTCAAATTCAGTGTATCAGTTATTTCAGAAGAAGTAGTTAATTTATGCTTTTCTTTATCAGTCATCCTGAATATGTGAGAAGATACAGTAGCTGACCCAGAAATAAAATAATGTAGCCAAAGTTAACATCAAATATTTACTTTCAAAAGATAACGAGCTACAAAACACAGCTTCTGAACATGTTTATTCAAACCACAGCCTAATATAAAACCTCCCTGCTGGACTAAATTGCCTGAATGGCCAAAATGTATTCAACGCTTCAGATCCTGTTTTTTACACAGACTTCATCATTAGGGTACAGTTAACGCCATTTTCCTTGAAATAATTTAATCTTCTCTTCCATTGCTCTTCTGTTCTTGTTAACAAATCTGACATCAGGAGCCACATGCACAATATATTTAGTTTATAATATATTTTTGCATTTTAAAGTATAAATATATACTTTAAAATAAATAAATATGATATATCAATGTTGGTCACACTTCAGAAACACCAAGTATTACTGTGTCATCGTTTACTACAACTGACAATGTGATATTGTTTCTTTGTTTTATCATTGTTAAAAAATAATAACTAAACTATATTCAACACAGTTTTCTGTATTACTGTTGTGAGCATTTCTTACAATTGGCCTATTGGCAATAAAAAAAAATGTACCTCATTGCTAATGGCATACACAATGGAACTCAGCATAACCCAGTTACTGATGTTTGAACATATTGAGACAAACAGACATTAAATCATAGACAGACACAGACACAAAGCAGGTTTAGCATTGTGGGATGATTTCTGTTACAGTTCAGAACTCATTTATGATTAGCCGCCACTGAGCTGTCAAGCAGCCTATATTTGCTGGGTTTCAGGATATTCCCCCACACTTTTGTGGCAGCAATTCAACGACAACAAAGGATTTATAGAGTGTATGTGTATGGGAGATTTACCTTCAATATTCTATCCAATGGCATTTGAAATTAATCTCTCAATGGGTACATCCTCAAATATCAAAGTATTTAAAGCTGCAATAGCCAATGTCATATGTTGGTGGCTCCAAATGGGTAACTCTTTGAAATTTGGACTTCAATACCCAGATATCATATAACATAATGTTACTAAACTGCATACTCGTGTTGAGAGTGTGATGAGTGATGAGACAGGCACAAAATCTGAGCTGGTGAGTCTGGCTCTCTCTGTATGGAGCACTCACTGCTGCTGTTTTGGAGACAGTTTGTATTTCACTTTCACTGTATTTCAAGTTTTGATTTTTTTCTTTTTTGGACATGTAATAGCCGACACCTTTGGACAAATAGGGCAATTCTACAGGGTCTCAATTAGAGGGAATGGACCACTCTTCTCTACTGCAGCACCACTTTGTTATTTAGAGTGTATTTTTACATTAACATCTTCGTGCCTAGTGTAGTTTTAATAGGCAAAAATATTGAAATAGCCTTTTTCCAAAGGGATTTTCATTTTCATGTGAGCCAGGTGTCATTTTCTTTCAACTTCTGGATATCTCACTGCATATCTCAGTCACTTGGAAGGAAATTCTCAAATTATTCTAGTGAAGCTGGCCTCACCCTTTACACTATCAGAGCTATATTTACTAAGTGTTTGTGGTGGTGCTATTGCAGTTGCCTGTGTAAAAACGGTCAATTCTGATCTACAAACCTATGCTCACAAGCCTTTTGTGTGTGGAAATGGGGTTGATTCTTGGATGGAGACTTTATTTGACCCAATGAATATGTATTTTGAGGCATGGCAATGGTGGGGTGCAGAAATGGAGGAGATTATCAAAATGGTTCACTTCCATGGATTTACTGAACTAAAACCTGCATTATTGCGCACAGTATTTAATATCCAGAACAAGCAAGTCTTAACTTCTCCCCCTGAGAAAGTCATGGCTGCTGGGTTATTTGTTCAAAGGCCAAACAAGCACAGAGATAAAATAAGAAAGAGAATAATAAGAAATAAATAAGAGGGAGTGCTTCATTTGAGAATTACTTTCTTTCAAATGTAAGAGGAAAGGAGACTAAAATAAATCATCGATCGCCGAGTCATATTCCATTATCGCTACTTGATGACATAAAAAACAAACTGGAACCTGCAGACCAACAGGAGTCGTGTCACACCTGCAATGACAGAACCTGTGTTAACCCTTCACCTCCTGGCCTCTTGATCAGCTTCGGCGGGGAGATTATTCTGCTCTTTCACCTCGGTGTCGGTTGCCTCTAGAGCGAGGCTGCAGCGTGAGGGACTCTGGTCGCACTGCAGGCTTTTATAATTGGAAGATTGTGACTGATTTCCATAAGCGGTCTTAATAAATCAGGGGCTGAACGAGAGAGAAAGCTGAGCCTGCTAAGTTTCTGCACACGGTGGTAATTAGCGTGCCTCTTAGCAAATAAGGGCCTCAGTAGGGAGCACATCGCGTGGATCGCTCCGTAAGGAACCACCCCTAACGCTAACCCTCGTTAGGACCAGAACATGAGTTGATAGTAACAAGATAATATGAATGTCCAGTGATTTTAGTGCATTTATTTGTTCATGCTTTTATGCTGGGCTGTAAATGAGTAAACCTGTGAGTCATCCATGCACCAGCAATTGCACACACCCATGAATCTGTCAATGGTCAACATATTCTTTCTAGTCAATAGGCGTTCAGTACGAGCATGATGAAGACGTTGTGACGTTGGCTCTTAAATCTTCAATATTTTGTATCTACTGCATTGTTATTTATAGCCTCTTCTTTGCTGCTGCAATGACCCAATTTCCTCTCAAGGATCAATAAACTTTTTCTTATTATCTTATCCTAAAAGAATTGTATCAAACTGAAGGATGACCCCAGCAAGATTACAAAAGGAACTAAAACAACTTTGCACCCTGAGAATTGGTGTCTGTGATAGTCAGAATTGTATGAATTATTTGGGATTATTCCTCCTTTAATCTTTCATCGCTCTTATCCATATTTTAATGTCAATCCCACTCGCGTCAGGAATCTGTACATTTGAGATGAGACCAAACAAAATGTCACGAGCACCAGTTCACTCCCCCTCTCTCTAAACTGTCTCTCCTGGAGGAGCATCAAACACTGCCTGTAACCGAGGTAAACGGTTCATTAAAAGTGGGGTCTTGCCATCGTTCACGAAAACACTCTGCTCAACCCGCATGGCGGTGCAGGAGGAATAACAAGGCAAACAAACAAAAGAAACCAAGGATATACTGTATTTGTACAGAGACACTTCTCAGACATCAGTCAAATCAGCTAATGGGCGAGAGGATGAAATGATGAAAGCCAACAAAGTAAACAGAAAAGGAGAGGAGATCAGAAAAAAACAGGAAAGGAAAAGAAGATGATAAAGTATGATTTATACAACTCATTTTGTTATTTTTATCTGCTTGATTGTCTCTTAATTTGTATTTAAAGTGATTGGTGAAGAGCACACGGCTTATATAATACTAATATAAATGTCAGGCCTGCTAACATTTGGGACTTCGCTACCGAGTAAAATGGAAAATGTCTGATCGTGTTAAGTAAAGTGATAATCTGCGAGATCCAGTTTTCCATTTTATTTTGGCAACATCTGTGGTGCTGAGCGCTCATTTCTGTGGTGTTTGAGCACTACACTCCCCAGAGTTGTTAGTCAACAGTGTGTCCAGTACTATGACGTCTTTTTCCTTGGAGTTTGAGTGCCTGTAGGTGGCGCTCTTTTCTTTACCTGTTAAGCCACCGTGGCTAACGCTACCCATGCTAACTACCCAGTTCTTCTTCTATTTATTCCAAACAAACCGGAAATGTGAAACGCATCACTTCCTGTGGGCCAGTGGCCCACTTTCACAACTCCTGCTGTTTAGACCAGCGAACATAAAAGCTTTCGTGAACTGGGTAGAGGTTGAATCACTATTGTGTTATATCAATCAGAGAGTAGCAAAACAGAAATGTAATTACATGATGAATGCTGGAGAGTATTACTTGATAATTTTATTTTATTTCAGTTGAAAACACATCAACATCACACTTCTAAAGCTGAACAAATGGAGCCGAGGCAGTAGAACAAACAACTGTCTGGACCTTGTGATCCCGGTGACAGACAGCACTACATTAAGACTCTAATGGTGGTGAATTCACAGAGGCGCAGGGTCCATGCTGTTCCTGGGGCTAAAATGGTCATGCACTGAAGTGATTAACTTCACCTTTTGGCTTGCTGTGGTTAGTTCTATATTTTTGTGATGTGAGGGGCTTGCTCCTGTGGGGAGTTCATATATTTGTTTGTGTGTGTGTGTGTGTGTGTAAAGGTTGCAACAATATGGGTTTTTGAAGGCCGGTACTGATGTTTTTGTATTGAAGCTGCCGATAAGCCGATATTGTGCAGATATTCTCTTAAAATCTGACCATGTTTGTGCCAAAAAAAAAAAAATCACGATTCTGTTTTTCCCACAGGATTTTACTCTTGGCAGGGTGGAAAAGCCTCTGAGACAACATTCAGACCATCAAACAAAACTAAAACTCCACTGAAACCCGTGCTAATGAAATTCCTTTAGGGTTAGCAGCTCTTTTAGGCAAGGTGGCCCATTGTACCTATTCAGTGGTGAGGCAAAATCAGGATACATTGCTGCCTATGAATGAAGAATTTTACACAATTTTACAATTTTACAAAAGCATCATTGAACAGTTCAGCAAATAAATATAATGTGCAACAAAAACACAATTGCAAGTTCTATATACTTTTATATAACTATGATCAGAGAGGAACCTCCATCACTGACTGGCTGTTATACAATGTTTAATAAAAGGCCAATATCGGCCCGATATATTGGCAAACAGATATATCAGTCTAAACTTAGTATGTAGGCGCATACACGCATGTTTGTACGTGTCTTTGCGTGTCAGTACACACACTAAAGTTTGTAGGTTTTCAGCATCAAATGTTGCAATTGTGTCATTGCAGTAATGTTTTATATAAAAAGCCTTTTCGAGGATTGAGAAAGGCCAAACCTTGTTATAGGAATGACAACCCAAAAATAGATGTCCCCTAGATTTTTCCTGGAGATAGTCTGCTATCAGCGTGTCTGGCGTCCTTCACCCCCCCAAAGGGGAGGCTCCTGCAATTATGAGGGAAGAAATCTGTGACAGGTAATGGGATTTTCTCTGCTCTTAAAGATTATTATGCTTCTCAAGGGATGTGCAGGTGGTTTAATACGACTTCCTCTCCTTCAGATGATAGGTACATCATTTATATCTTTAGATCTGATCTTGCCCTCAGTATGATACAAAGACAGATGGAATCTGCAAAACGCACCTCCATCTGAACATCCTTGAACATTTATTCCCTACAATAGCCAGGGAGAAGTTCTTTACAGGCTGTATACGTCAAGACATTCAATAGAGAGGTAATTGCAGAGCACCAGGAATACAGTATACGCTTTAACTCCACTACGGAACAAGTCTGTGGGCATTTTTGGCAGAGAATTTTAGTGAGTTTCACGATGTCTATTTGGAGTTGAGGATGATACTCGCGTTCCCGCTGTGCATCACGATGAGCAGAAGGCACAAAAAGAAGTGTACAATGGCAGACCTCGCTGCATTAAATTACCACAGACAGGCTATAGATACCCAGCCCTCTGCAGAGGTGTTATGCAACAGTCCCTACCTTAAACCCAGTAAGTGATAATACTGAAAATGTAGTGCAGTCTTTGCTTGGTTTGTTTGCTTTATTGGACACAAACTCTTCAGACTGAAAAATGAAAAATATTGCAGGCTGAGTGTCAAATTTACTGAACGTGTCATTGTGAGGAGAATTATTATTTTTTGTTCTGCCACTGCCAATTATAATGGAATGATTTATTCATTGCTATAAAGACGTAGCTTAGAAGATCAATAACAAGGGCACTTAGGAAGAGTACGTGATTTCCCTGCTGATATCAATATTGATTAAAAAGCAATTTATAAACATCTTTTGATCATCAGATATCTAGCAAGTCATGCGTTCTTGTTTCCTGTCTTGTTTTGTTCCTAATGATGAGGACTTTCTGAGTTATGTGTTCATTCATGCCTTTATAAATCATTCACAAGGTGACAATTAACCAATGAAAGATTATTTTATGGGATTTATTTCTATATTAGGTTCTGACTGGGGACTGACTGGACATACAGTAGGATGAAATGTAAAAACAGTCATTTGCCAAGTCTTTCCTCAACTTGTGATGTTGTTAAAAGTATCTGGAAACAACTTGGCCCGCTGAGGCGCCGGACACCAACTATAACCTGAATTCATTTTTGAGCAATTATCATCAAGCGCCAACACACACACGTCCCCAGTACTGGAATACAGCTGAGTAACAAAACAAACAATCGCACAAGTAAACAAATAATCAGTCATGATTTGTGTTTTAACTGTGAGCAATAGAGCGAGGCGTCAGGCTGTGCACAGTTGCGTTGGACTGGGCCTGATATGAAACGCTCCGCTAATTGCTAATACGTTTGAACTGTTTTCTTGTTGGTCGCTGACTGCTGTTCTGTCTTAAGGATGTCAAACGTTTCTGTGCAGTCCTAAAGAATCACGTGTTTTATTAAAAAAAAGAAGATAGTGAATGGAAAGAAATCAACATAAAAAGACAGAAATTGCTAATGCACCAAAATGAAGAGGACATGTTCTCCTCAGTTTATAAGAATCCTACGCTGCTGGTTTTTCATTATAGTGGCTCAGAGCAAAGGTTGGTAGAAGTCAAATTACATTCAGGAAAGAAGAAAAATCTGTCGTCTTTCTTTCTTTCAATTTTTAATGTAAACCCTCACACCTGAGGAAAGTGTGAGCACATACAGCTCAATTGATACTTCAGTATTTTGTTTTAATTATAACGCCATGGAAGAATATGAAATATAAAATGAGAAAAAATACGTTGCTTTGGCATCCTTAACAACAGCTTTACATTCTATCATCAGGCCCTTCCTACGGATGTAAAACGCCTGATTAAATTTACTACCCTGACATTTTCATTTGGCTTCCCTGCACTCTTTTAATAGCTCAGGTTTGCCCATTCAACCACGATAAAGTTAAAGAAGTTGTCTTTCTTTCCGTCGTAACAGGATCAACTGCATCTATTAAAATCTGTCAGCTGCAGAGGGAACGGCTTTAAGGAAAAGATTTATTAGTGTGATTTGCATGAGAGATTTGTGTCTGTCAATATCAGCAGCATCTGCTAACCGAGAAAGAAGAAATTTGAGGCAGTAGTCTCTTTAATCTGGCGAAGACTTTTGTCAGCTGCACAGCTTGCAATTGTTATCACACTGACAAAAACACACAGATGTAAGCAAGCATACCCACAACACCCTGAGGAGGAAAACAGTGCATCATAGCTGTTGAAAATGAATGCAGGCTTAAATAGAAAGCAGTGAGACATGAAATGCATATAGTAAGAAATACACAGTGCTGTATGGGGAACATCACTCCCATGAAAGGATCATGCAGTAATCAATTATTAATTCATTATTAGTGGTAACTCTTACTGGTTGAGGCAACACATCTATGGATCTGATAAATGCAGGGTACATAGCAATATCTCCCTTCACTGACCTTACTTACACTTCAAAAATAACTTGCAATGAAGGGCCTTGAAAGGTGAGAGGCAGAGCACAGTACCCAGCACGCTTTGTGATAATATAACATTTTTGAAGTTAGGGAGTTAAGTTTAAAGTCGACAAAGAGTCTAGCCTTGCAAACCTTGCAAGGACTTTGAAAGGACAAGCGAGATATCAGTTGTTAGGTGATGGGTCTGATAGCAGAAAGGCACCATTTGGACAAAGAGGATTTAGAGAAGAAAGAAAAATAACAAGATACAATTATATTACAGTGAGTTCAAACATGCACAGGGCAAATTTTGAAGATGGATTTAATCTTTACCAACAGCAAATACTTGATAGTCACCAGATAGGATAAGCTATTTGCTACTGGTTTTATTTAACCATGTGCAGCAGGCAAGCAGGTGGTTTCAAACCTGCATACCTGCACAAGAAGCTATCATCTTTCCTGTACAATCAGCATCATATCCCAAATTTATGACAAATTATATTCATGCCATTCTGCCTGCATGTGAGTTCATTCTACCATAGGCTTTGTTGGCCTTGCATGAAACAGAGATGTAAAATTTGTTCATTGACTTGAACAGAAAGACAAGAGTTGCATGTCACTGAGAGAGGCAAGGGGCTTGTGAATATCATGTTGCACTGTGCTTCCACTCCGGTGGTGTTAACAAGGCATAAGGACTAGCTGTGAAAGGTCAGCGAGAGGGCAAGTGTGGAAAGATACTCAATCTCCAGTGAAGCACAAAGAAGAAATAACAGTAACATGCAAAGTATCTTACCACTCTGCTGTGTTTGCATGTGATATATGCATGTGCATATACAGTACCTCATATCATCTGTGTGTACATATTGTTTGCATTGCAGGACACGCCATATCCAGCCAGAGAAAATCTGCTGCACATTATCTAGTCTACTTAGATATCTGGCTCTTGTTATTCTGGTCCGCGCCAACAGAGATTTTGTTAATCGCTTTGACAAACATTACGTCGCCAATGTGCCATAAATCACAGCATGATACTGCGGTGGCCTCAACAGCAGGCCTAATCTGATTCTATCAGCTGGTGTCAACTCAAAGACAGAAAATCCATATGCTTCCTGTGTCCATAGTTCACCGTATTCCAGGTTGCCAGATATTGTTTTGGCCTGCATATCGCATAGGTTGGTGTTGACCACCGTGCCAGTAATGACAGCTGGTGGAAGGTAAGAAAGCCTGGAGGTCAATAGTAGCTTCAGAATAGAGCATACATTACCATGCATGTGTAAACCATCATAATGCGCTTATAGGAGTAAGCATCTTAAAGCTAGTCTGTTGGATTCTACTTGAATCTATGCAGAAAAAGACAGAGAGATCAAAAGTCACAAGCAATTTTAATCCATACAATTTAGTAAATTCAGCACAGATACATTTTCTGGAGGCAACCAACAATCTGAAGAACCATTCCAGCTACACAGGATTATGATAGCATATGTAATCTCATACATTAGATGTAAGTGCCTGTTTGTCTTGTTGGGAATCTTTCCAGTGGATGATGTTGGGTTTTCAATGGAACATCACTGCCATCTAGTGTCTTTGTTGAACAGCTGCTTGTAGGCTTGAGGATTCAGCACTATCAGCCATATTTACCATTTGATGGTGTTTTATCAATAAAAATGGGCGGAAGGCGGTAGCTTGCGGAAACAGTGAGAATTGCTCTCGTCTCCCTCAACAACTACCATCCACGCACTTAACCCCCAATTTGCTCCAGTGGAGCTTCTCAGTGGCCAGCAGCTGAATATTGACTGGGCAGCTCCCAGTGTGAATGTGTGTATCTGTGCAAGTGTGAAGGAGGTTGATGAAAAAGAGCATGCATGCTCAGTCAACCTTCCAGGGATAAGCAAAGGTTTAAAAAATGTATGATACTGACATGGAGGCCTTCCCTGATTTGAAATTCCTCCCCTGTAAATAGCAGTTGAGCTGACTCTCATACAATTATATATCATATCATAAAATAATTTGACTGATCCTCAAGGTCACTTTCAGATCACAGACTCATACGCTATCACACCATCACTTACTTTTAAGAGAAGCTTCCGCCTTCCAGTTTCAAGCGTATGATAGTTTTTAGATTGACATTTGCTAGCATAGTGAGATTAACGTCCATGTTAGAGAATAGGATGAATGAACCTTCATCAGCCAGTAGAGGGAGGTAAGAACACATAATGCCAATGGGGCAGTGGTAATGAGCCTGTGATAAGAGGGTTGTCAGTTCAAATCCCCCGACCGATTGGGAAAACCTGCAGGAAATGAATGAAAGGGCTGTCTCTCAACAATCATTACCCAAGTGTGAGTGTAATCATACTGTATGTGCCACGCTGCCTCCCCCTGTAACTGCTGCCTGAGATCATTAACGGAAATGAGAATGTGTAAGGGGAATGGTGTTAAGAGGTTGAACACATGAACATTTTTTTGTAACACTTTAAAAAAACAACTTGTTTATAAAAAGAATGGCGTTTAGGGCCTTCCACTTCACCACAAAAGAAACAGATTAGTGGTTTGACTCGTAGATCTATATCTACATTCACTTAAAAACCTCTCTCTCCTGGTCTTTTTGCACATATTTGTTGTTTTTTCATTTTTTTCTGAATGGAATTGAAAAATATATAAAATACTTACTATTGAATTTTCCTATGGTCGTGTAATTACATCTATAATTACTTACATTACACAGCTCTTTAAGGATCCTAATGACAAACTGTATGATGATATTTTAGAGGCATACTCCATTATCCATTTATTTTTTGTATTTGTACCCTGTTGTACTCCTTAACCCAGCTTCACCAACCATGATTAGTTACAAACACCAAAACAGACACTGATGTTGTGATAGTAATAAAGACCAGCTTTATTTTGTCCTCTCACAATAGCTAGATACATTAAAGGTCCCCCCCCACCCCAAAAAAAAACACTTGATACAATTGATAAATTTTCCATCTGAAGATCATCACCATCAGTTTGAGCTGAATAATGCTACCATACAAACATGTCACATGTTGTTGTAATCATCATTTCAGTTAACAGGTTGTCCCCACTACTGCACAGAAAAGGAACCAAAAAGTGCCTCATTGAGAGTTTGTTTGCATCTTGTTCTGTCAAAATGTTAAGCGGACTCAAACCAACAATTATTTCTGCATGTCTGTTTGTTTTACAATTATTTTTTTTGTGAAATCTAAACGTAATGGAGCAATTATCTTTTTTCATTAGCACATTCCCAAATGAAGGGGATACAGCCTTGTGAACAGACACATATACTTTGGGCGACAAGAGAGAAATGTACCCTACAAAAGATGAAGTGATGCCTTCTGTTCAGAATGTATTTTTGAAAATGCCATCCATCTAGCCTGAGAAAACCATGTATCCGTAGGAAACAATTTAACAACAAACAGAACAGTGTAGTAATCGGGATTAGGATGCAGAAAGTGTACAAAAGTCAAAAGACAAAAGTACATTGTAGAACAGTAAATTGTATCTTTCACAATTATTTGTATATATATATCGTATAATAATGGCAATTTCCTTGTTTCTGTGCGGAAAGTGCCTATGACACAGATGGCTGCAGAGCAAGGATGATACAAAACATTCAAGTCCAGTTGCAATATCACTTCCGCAACAGATAAGCAAACATGATACAGGAATATCAAATTCTCTTAGACTATTGTTAAATTCTTCACCACACTTTTATATGCATTTTATTAGCAATTCTAACAACAAAATTGTCAATGTCTCATAGAGATGAAAAATTAGCTCTGTTATAACCACCACTTAAATCATAAGTGACCTGAGGTATGGAGCAGTCTGTGAAAAAGTTTGGGAAGGCCAAAGTGCACGGTGTGTTGTCCTCTATCGGCCCAGAGACAGAATCTGAGTGACAGTAGACAGGAGGCTGGGCTGGGCCTGTTCGCAGGCTCTCCCCTAGTTTCTTAGAGGGCCCAGAGCAAGTAGTCCAAGGCTCAGTGTAAAGGAGACCTCCAACTAAATGGTGAGCATCATAGGAAGCAGGTTCTGGGCCCACTATCTCTGGCTGCACTCGAACAGGCATGGTTTGAAAAAGGTCCTGGTCGCTGACCATGTTGCTGTAATCAGGCCCCAGGAGCTCGAAGAACTCTGCAGCCTCGGGATTGCCTCGTTCCAAGTCTTTCAGAGTCATCCCAGATGTGGAACTGACTTTGGAGCAGTTGGCAGGCTCAGTAAAAAATGAGGGGGGTAGGTTGCGATGCCGCAGGGGTGGCTTCTTGGCTTTTTCACCCCTAATATCCTTAACAGGGTTGAAGAGGGCTGCCAAGCTCTTGCTCTGTAAATTGGCCTGGACCCCGTCACGCTTAGGTAGAGTTTTGCTCTGCAAAGGGCTGGGCTGAGCCGGAGGGAAGCCCTGTCTTTTTACTGGGGTTTCTGCTATGTTCCCTGGTGTTATAATGCCTGTGCACCTTTTGATTTGCTTCTGCAGATACTTACGGTGGTTGACTTTCCTCTTGGATTTTACTGGCTTGTCCAGAGCCAGTTTGATATTGCTGGAGGCTGAGTCTATGAAACTCAGCAGGTCCCTAGTGGTCTCCCTGTAGTCCCCGTCATTCTCTGCCTCACCCAGGAGACTCCCATCCAGACTTTTCTCCATGTCGTACTCCATCACAGATCCAGGGAAGCAGAAATTCATGAACTGGGGGTTCATGATTGCAGTCTGAACAGCCATTACTCTGTTGAGCCCAGCGGCTTTACCTGTGGCATCCGCTGTGATCCCCAAACAAGAAGTTTCATCAAAGCATGTCTTTTTCCAGTTACAGGGTAGCTTGCACACAACACTTGGTCCTGATGTTGCTCATGAAGTCCCTGTAAACATTCCAGAGTAGAAGTGACGGGCACCGAGGAAAGCGGGGAGATCTTTCAGGGGGCCGGACTAATGATGTCAGAACATCGTAGAGGAGGGGCAGCAGGACCACAGGACTTAACTCTTTGCTTATGCCTGACCACCTGCAACTAAGAAGGATTTGTCTGAAATTCCCTGCTGGGTTGAAGACAATGCCCACTGTTAGAGCTCTCCCCTCTAGTTTAACTGTTTATGTGTGCTCTGAACCAAAAACGCTTTCATGAAACTGGAGGATATTACTGTAACACTGGCCAGACCAACCTACTGAATCTATGCTGTGTAGGATTGCTATACAAACAACTCTCTCTCTCTCCTATTTTTTCATACATTATCATTTACAAAAAAACATACACGTCCAGCTAGAGACAATCATTTCTCCACTCATTTCTCAATGTCATTATTCTTGTGGTTCCCCTGTACTTCCTTTCTGGATCAACAAAAAGATCTTAACTAGCAATCTAATCACCTTTCTGCCATGTATCAAAACATACCAGGCTATGAAACAAAGTCTATACAGTAATAAGAAAGGATTATTTTCTGTGGGAAAATCTTTGTGCCCAAACAGATGCCACTATTTGGGAGAATCTTCCCAACTGCTTGCTTGTGTCTTAATCTGCTCATGGCAAAAGTTGATTTCTACTGCATTCCCAGGCCAGTGGGAATTTCTGCCCTGGCCTGACAACTATTATGGGCTGCCTTTGACATAAAGCCCTACAGGGTCTAAATAGCCTCTATTCTTCGCCCGGCAGTGAAAGGGATCTTTGTGCCAGAGATTCATTAAATTGCACCTCACAGCCCCTTCGTAAAATGGGTCTCAATAATGAACAGTCGATTTAACTAGAAAAGCTGCCGGAGCTGTTAAATTAAAGGGGAATAAAGTGCAGTTCAAGCTCAGTGTGCCAGAAGAAATGTTGACCTTAAGAAATCCTGGGTATGAAACTTCTGTTGTAAACAATAATACATTTACAGGACGTTTCTTGGCCAACAGTGAATACACTGGAAGATGTGCCCAAGTCTGGGATTTTCATGGTGCCAGTGCTTATCCCGATTTAAGTGAAATTTCTGTGAATTTCCTCTGGGATTTTGAGTGGGTGGACTGTTGCACACAATAAAAGAGACTAGGGGAAATACATTTAATGCACTATTACACTTTTATAATGGAATTTTCCCATTTGTTTCACAAGAATGCCTGTCTATATATCCTGTACTCACCAATTATATGAGAGCTTTAGCGTTTTCCTTCTTTCATAACCATTATTATTATTTTTCTTTCATTTTAGCTTACAGGATGTTTTGGTTGAGTAAGAGGATTCCTTTTTCTTTTAAAGTGCATGTTGAGGTGAGGCAGCAACTCATTTAAGAGTCGGAGGCAGAAAAAAAAAAGCGTCGAGGGAGAGGGACCGTTAAAAAACTACCATTCTTATGTAAATTCCTGTGGAGAAAGGGGACAGTGAAACTGATAGCACTGATCTAATTATCTGCAGCCCAACACAAGCCCCCCGACTGAAAGGAACTCCCAGAAAACCTAAAATCTAAGAACAACAAATAGTTACAAAACAAAGAACATTTGTATGTTTTTTCTTTCTTTTTTTTTTAAAGCCGCCAGTTAAAAGCCCTCTGTCATTCCACAGAAAAACAAAGAATGCATGTGGGGGGAACTTTGGAGACTTTGGGTATTCAGCCGTAGCCTTTTTGACCCGGTATTATACTGTCAAATTAAAAAGCTTTCCATTATTAAAGCGAAAGTGAGGTGTAGGGCAAAATGGAGCCTCAACTGCAGCCCTATCGTGAAATCTCATGGACTCAGTGGTGGTGCATTGAGCTCTTCACGCCTGCCCAGTGCAATTTTCCGTCACTCTCTTTGCTAGCAGCACAATTTTGGCAAAGTGACATCATCACAGTCATGGCAGCCATATCCAGCTTTTTCCAGTCAAGGGTCTTTGGCTTTTGTGCTGGAGGGTCATTCACATCACAGAGTCTGACGCTCGAATTCCGGAAACAAGTTTCTATTGTGGCATAAAGGCTGAGAGGATGAGAGGGGATGGGCCGGGGCAGACCGAGTGGGGGAAAAATTAACTAGGAGAACAACTGAGGAGGTTTTTTGACTCATTTCAACCTGCAAAACTTGCAAGGTCAGTTGTTAAGTTATTTAATTCCTATAATGGACCTTTGTTTATTTTAGCATCAACCAAACTATAGATTAGAGGCCGAACTATAGGTTGTAATTCTCAAACTCATTAAGTTCAGAGCAAGGTGAAGATGTTCAGGGAATTTTAATTTGGAGAAAACAAATAGAAATCATCCGTGTCTCTTCCCACAGCCAGCAAGCTGTTAAGTACACAGATCCATATTGTTGAGATATTGTTAAACATTACCGCCACGCCCTCTTGTCTCCGGGAATTTACTCATTCAGCACCCAACCCCCCCAGGGAGCGAGGTAGGCTGCCTAGGGCGTCCCCAGTGCAACGTGATGTGACACCCACAGGCTTAATCTCTTCCTACTAGTGTGTGGTCCCTGTCTGAGCAGGGACATACTCAGAGTTTGGGGTCAGCCGAATACTAATAATACATTTGATTGATGGCAGTGTCAGAGAGTTAGAAAGGGCTGGCAAAATTAATGACCTCTCAAAGTCCTGAGAAAAGTTTATGGAGGGCTTTTAGTAGCGGAGACCTCCTCCCCCATGTTTAGCTGCGTTTCTTTCTGCAGGGGTGTCTGAAATTCAGTCAACCCTGTGACAAAATGTTGAAGAAGTCGGGCTTTGTGTCTCCCGGTAGAAAATCAACCCACATAGTGGCGCAGGACGTGTTCACCATCTGCTTCACAAAGTAATGTCATGTCAAGAACTACTTGTTCCAGATAAGAAAAGGAAAAAAAAAAGACCTGACCAAAACGGCTCAAAGAAAATTACAAAACAAGAAAACATTTTGTCATTGTCAGTGAAGGTGCTTTAGTCGCCAGCATTTTTATATAACATTGGAGCCTTTTTTTTTTTTTTTTTAGGAACTTTGATTTCTTGGCGACCCACAAAAGGCCTCTTGGTCCCTGCCAGTTCCTGTATCCACTCACTGCCTCACTTTTAACCTCCCATCAACCCTGCTCAACCTCTTTGGCACCCCATGTGTAGTATTAATAATATTACTAGCAGGGGGGAACAAACCAGAGACCATGGGCTGTCTTGGTACTGCAATTTAGAGACTTAGAGGCGGCCGGTGAATGAATAGGTGCCAGGGGGAATCCCACAGGTTGGTCCACAGGAGCAAGGTCAGCAGGCATTGCTGCAATAACCTCCCACCACTCGCTTTATTGGCCTCCTCCGATTGGGTTTTTATTAAATCACAAGCACATGTAATTGTTCTTACTATATGGAAGACACCTAAATGCCCCTGTCTTTCTAATGCTTAACAAAGAACAGGCTGGAGAGTTGACAATAGAACCGCGTCCAGACATGATTAAAAAAAAAAAAAGAATCAATATCAATCAATATCACAGAAAGACATGTTTCTTGACAATGACAGCATTGTAAGGAAAAGCTATAGTCTGTGAGACATTAATAAAAAACTGAGAACACACAGTTTAAACAGTTACAAATCAGGTTTAATATCATAGACAGAAGTGCAAAAAAAAGACAGAAATTTATTGGAGTGACTTTTTGTTTTGTAAACGACTGTAGATTTCTCCTGAGATATTAAAAGGTTCATTTATGTGACAAAATACAGTATACGTTGATATTGGACAATACAACAATTAACAAATACAGCTGAATGACAGAAATAAACCCTTAATAGAAAAGGGTTTATTGTGTATTATTATTGTTTCAGAAATTGAGTAAGAAGTTGAAGATGTGGCTATGTAGCCCTCACACTGACTGAACAGAACAACATATTTTATTTGGTTTTAGAGTGTCTCATAAGGTAAAAACACATTTTTTGTTGTCTTACTCCAGCATTTAGCATCAATAATAAAGATAAAAAAAGCAATCTGAAATTATTTGTCACACTGAAGTTAAAAAATTTAAGTTAAGATTTCTTGATTTCGGTTAAAAAACAACAACAATCTCCTTCATCGGTTGAAAGAGGGTAAAACTTTGGCTTGTGACAAAGAGCACCGTGTCAAGCAGTCGAAACCTGAAAGATCCTGGATATCCCGGTGGGCTTTTGGAGGTTGGAGAGCAATGCAGCTCAAGGTGTTTTTTTAGCCTTCATGATCCACTCCTTAAAGTACTTCACCTCCATGGCCCGGGCTGCACGGACTGAAGGGGGGTCGTAGTCATTGTTGTAGCGCAGGTCCAAGTGATGGGCTCCGTCAGGAATCACAATGGCGACCAGAGAATCTGTTATGTTGCGAGTCACTCCACCACCTGACCACGGGTCAAGTCCTCCATTGCTGGAATACAACGAGGAGACAGAACGAACACTTTGGATATGAGATCAAGTAGTCTGAGTACACTAGGCCAAGCAAAAACAAAACACAGTGCACGACGTATTAGGGTATTGATATAGGGTATGATATGTTCGGGTTACGGTCTGGCCGCAGATACAGGTCCTTGATCTGTACAAACAATTTGGGCTGTTGAAACAAATTTCAAGCAAGCAAGAAAGTAAGAAAGAAAGCAAGAAAGATCATTCTTTCTTGCTTTCTTTCTTCTAGTCAAAAGAAGGCCACACCAGCTGAACTAGAGTATATTGCAGACAGAGGACAAGATGGGCAAAATTTGCACAATAACTGCTTCCATCGTACGAGAGACACCCAGAAAAGTCATGGAATCTGTTTCAACCCAGGTTTGGGATTTCACATGCAGCATCTACCTGAAGATGATGTTGCTGTGGGAGGCTATGTCCTTTCCCCCGTAGACTGTGTGTGCCCAATCAGCCCGAGGCCTAATACCAAACAGTGTGAAACACTCATCTGAGAAGGCCTGGAAGTTCCACTCCTGAGGTTCAAACATGTCCTGGACACCATTGGTGCACATGGGCATCACCATCTCCGTGCAGGCCTGGGGGGGGGGATGAGGAATTGAACTCACATTCATTCTGACAGGTAACCCAACCCACACACACACACACATCTCACTACTATGACCAGAATGATTCCCGTCCTCTGTGTTACTGCACCTGATAGTACCAGCCGAGGAAACCCAGGCTGCCAGTCGCCGTCTGGGATGTGTTGAGACAGGGAACGCCTCCGGTGTAGTTGTAGTACACCTTGGCCGCTTGGGAGATGCCGTGCAACAGCTGGTAGTCAGACACCGTGGAGTCGAAACCGAGGTACTTGCACACGACCTTGAAAATATAATACGTGCATCAACATTCATAACACGAAAGAAATAATAGGAAGCTCACGATCAGAGTTAGGCACGGAGTAAATGGCATTGATAAGGCAAGTTTTATGTTTATAAATGACATTAAAGTGAAGAAATATCTACTTCTCTTAGATCTGAGCTGTTTACAAGACTTGTTTTCTTGTGGCCCATAAAGTGTTTTTGGAATGGCGGTGCCTGACTTGCATCTGAAATTCACTGGAATGAAAGTAAGACTAACTTGAATTTATTGCTCCAACCTTGGCACGAGGGAAAGGACATTCCATTTAGTTAATGCAACTGATGGAAAAGATTTACAACTCCTCTCTGCGTATTCCTGATTTGTTTGTGACATGTTTGATTTCTCAAAGCTAACAGGGTGCTTGTTGGTGTTTAAATGTTTTGAGTTTCAACTTTTATTCAATTTCACTGTAGCCGCTGCGCTGCGTGTTGTTATGGTTGCAGCAGCAGAGTTGGCTGTGGCCGTTGTTCTGCGCTCTTTGTGAAGCGGTAGAAACTGGGCTTGCTTGTTTGGAGGTTGGAGGGGAGCTGCGCTAGTGTGGAGTCTGTTACTAAGGCTTTTGTCTGCAGGCTGGGGAGGAGTTGGTGGTCGATGGATGAGGAGGGCTACAGACATGTCCAACCAAAGATTTATACTGTGGAAAAAAAACTGCAATTGCTCCAAAGCATCTTCTCCCTACTTTTCAGATAGGATTAGGCTTATACATTCATCTCTGCCAACAGATTTCCCTCCTCTAAGCCCTCAATACCCCGTTCTCACACTCACTCAGATAATCACATTAGCTTTGTCATTAAAAAAAAGCTCCTCTTTGCACCCACTGCCTAAACCGCTTAAACCACCCATAGGGGTCGCATACATTAAAGGAACGGAGCCAAAAAAATCTCAAAATGACCATTTAGTGTTTATCTCACCCAACATGTTGCACCTGGATCCATTCTGCGGCAAAATGTGTCTATTGGCGTATTGTAAAAGTCAACGCCGACTTTTAGAACGGATGAATGATCCAAACAAATACCCAACACAACAGTAAATAGTTTGCGTATGAGGCTTTTTGTGTGGGGCGCCCGAGAGGGGTGTTCAAACACTACACAGAGAGTTGAGGGTCAATAGTGGGGCTTGGTTTATGCACGTGACACGCCGAGGTGACTGGTAGAATACACTGCACCAAGTCAATCAGGCCCCACAAAACAGACGCTGTACTGTCACACGTTCTTTTCAACGGAAACAAAGGACAGTTATAATGTTAGCAACTGAAAAGAGGGTTAAAAATGTGAAAAATAACATCGTTGCCAAATTACTCGTACGTAGATATTTTACTATTTCGGCGAGTTACTTTTTCTCACGAAGCCTTTAGCTAAGTATTTGTTACCATGCCATCCAAAATGAGTGTGGTGAACCTTTGTCTAATGCCCTCATGAGTTGCGCTGGGCAAAATGTCCTTCTTTCTGTGGTGCCATGTGACCAGCCTTAGGGGAACACCTCAGAGATCTGAAGGAGTGTGCAAATGAAAGGACTATTGGACAGAGAGGAGAAAGGAATGGTGGCTTACTTGTAGCTGCTCATCTAAAGAATACTTACAAACCTAAAGGAAACTCGATCCTTGTGAATATTAATGCAGTTCATTGACAGCTGTTGTAAACAAAAGCTTTAAAAAGCACAGAAAACACTCGTAACACACAACCGGCTGAATCGCACATTCATTCCAATTAAGGAGAGGCTGTCAGGCCCAATCAGGCATTTAACTAAAGACAAATAGAAACTTGAACGTTGCAAGAAAATAGAATTTGAAGTTTAAAGGGGAATTCTGGTATTTTTAAACCTGGGCTCTATGTGTATAAATGTATATTAATGTATACTGGAAGTGTCTGACAACATTACAGAGATAGACCTTTGTTTAACCTCTTCCTGCAACAACTCACCTCATCTTTCAGATTTCAGAGCGAGATTTCTCCTTCAGCGAGACTTCTGTTTCTGGTTAAACAAAAGTCTATCTCTGTAGGATCCTTTCCGTAATGTTGTCAGACACTTCCACTACCAATCTGAGCTACCAATCTGCACTTGCCCCTGCCAATTACGTTGCAGCCATAGCAGCCAGTTTCGCGACTGCCGGCTGAGGCGATCTACCGGAGCAATTCCAAAACTTTTTGTACCTATTTTGGGATATAAATGACAAATTTGTACACATAGGTTTAAAAATACCGGAATTCCCCTTTAACTAAATATTTTACTTTTCTTGGTTAATTCTTTGGAGCCACAGGGCCACAAATAACGAATATAATGTCATTTTGAGATGTAGATGTTTTTTATCTTAGGTGTTCCCACGGTGACCGTTTCAATTTGTGATCACATTTACCTGGATTGGCCAACGAGGAAGCGGTTGGAGAAAGCTAGCTTCGTAGGGGTAGTCCACCATAGCCAGATTCACCCAGGTCTCTTGAAGCCAGGCCTTGAAGCTGACAGCATCGTCCTTCTTTTTGAGTGGGGTGCATAGACTAAATTCTTCTGACAGCCACTGAAGACCATGATCTGGTCGAAAGAACACAAAAAGAAAAGATCAGAGGTTGAAATAAATCCCTGTGTTGTTGTTTTTTTTTAATGTGAACTGTATTAGGTTTTGGTCCATATTATATCAAGATTGTCTCCATTACATCATCATAGAGAAACAGCAGATGAATTAGGACCTTTGCACTAAAGCTTTGCCAGAGATCCAGTGCAGTATGGTGCTTTGGCTCCGCCCCCTAAGGAATTATTTGGTTTTCAGATTTGGTTCTCATTTTGGGTCACCACTGCAATCTTCAACCGGGTAAAACATACTGTCTTTTCAATCAGTTTAACTGACATAAACTTCCCTCTTTCTTTCAACTATCCACAACTTCCTCCTTGTATCTTTTTCCACTCTCAGGGCAACATCACACAAGATAATAACCATCAACCTCCGATATTTTTCACATTTATTTCACCTGACAGTAGCTGAGGTCATGTTCTCACAGGAGCTTGTGTTTGGCCTGGCTGAGAGAAATGCTTGGATTGTGGGAGATTTTTTGTAAGCCAACAACAAAGAGGACGTAAAATTCAACTACATTATGAAATTGTTGATGGAGAATTAAGGTTTTTTATTTGTCTTATTTTATTTTATTGTCAACGCACTGATAGAAATCGGACGTACTTCTCAATATAAGAATTCACAAATGGCTTTATACAGTCTAGGATTGTGTAAGGTGGAAAATGTGACTGGGGGAGCACCTGGGGGCTACTGGTGGTACATTTTCTGACTCAGAACTGAAAAGAAAACCAAAGAGCAAAGATCTGGGTATCTTGGGTATAAAACGGGTTATAAATTCTGTAGGTCCACAAAATCAGTCTCCATCTCCAATCACCATTCGTTGGAGCAGCTCCAGACTTTATATCTGATGACACCACGTGTTTTTGTATTAGCTCTCTGGTTTCCGGCTTCAGAGAGTTGGTCTTACTCAGACCAGGGCTATAGACCATATGGAATAACATATGGGAACTCGTAAAATGAGTGTTGGTGTTCCTCATGAAAGAAGATGAAATGCAGCGTGGTTCATTTGGTATTATAGAGGTAACAAAGTAAGATCTTTAGCCTAAATATCATGAAAAATCATGAAAACCAGCAATTATCAGTGCACTGCCTGCCTCACTTTCAGAGCTCAACGCTGGCAGGTGGCCCATGCAAAATGATAAGTAACAGCACATTCCCACTCCCTTCTGCCAGCGTCCCCTCACATAAGATACTTCCCTCTGTTTATACGGCGTGACTCACCAGTGGAGGAGACATTATCAATAGCCTTCCACGACCTTCTGATGTTTACATCACAGTTAAAGCCGCTTCTGGCAAAGTCCTGTGTTACTATTTTGTAGAAGTCTCCACATGGCACCATACCAGGGAACTGCCATATTGGTGCAGAGGCTGCCAGAGCTCTGAAACACAGAAAAAGACAACGCTGACACACAAAAACCTTCCCACTTTTTCCTCAACTTTTCTGAGTAACTGATGGAGTTATGGAGGCTGACGTTAGGTCTTTTGCCACTCTCAGCCCTTTGATATTCTTTGGTATAAAGCCATCACAAACCAACATGAGCGTGATGTGTGCAGTTTACTGATGTTACATGATCTCTGGATATTGAAGTTCAAATTTCTCAGTTACCTCCCGCTGACATTTGGAGCCGCCAACATGTGAAGTTGCCAAGTGCAGCTTTTAAATGAATCTAACTTGCAGTTGCTCAATATCAGGCAAACCTCTTACCCTACAACTATATTGGGGTATTTCATCCTCATCCAGGCCGACAGCATCCCTCCGTATGAACCTCCGACAGCGATGACAGGGCTCTGCTGAGCTCCCGGCACGGTGCTCTTCAGCTCCCGAATCAGTACCGCAAAATCTGCCAGGGCCTGCTCTGAGGTCAGGTAGTTCAGATGCTTGCTATCCTGCATGTGAAGTAAGGAACAAGTTTTGTTCCAAAATGAGTTGGCCACGATTTGGAAAAAAGTAAGACATAACCCTATAACATGATTGCTCACTTTGGGAAATATTTACTCTACCAAATACTAGCATTTTAGAATGGATCATCTATATTGTTAAAACATTGAGTGATAAATTTAAGGAGACTGTTTTTTGGATATATGCCATGTTGGAATGAAACCCTTCAAATATAAAGCATACATTAGTCACTGACTCCAGATAAACAGATTTCATCAGATCAAAATATACTCCCGGTGTAACATCTTGACTCACACTGTAAGAGTCTTGTCCAAATGGAAGAGACTCTCCATAGTAACGATGCTCTGCGAAAACCAGCATGGCACCCAACTCCTCCGCAATTTCCCACATGAAGCCCTGCAAATAAGGCAGCGACAGGCTTTGTATCAGACTGGAGATTACATACACGGTAAATACAAGTTCACTGGATGGAAGAAGCCGGCTGTTTACAGTATTATTGCAGAACCAGGTGATGTCCCCTTCGTTGCCGGTGTAGAACAAAATAGGGCCTCCTCCCTGATGCCAGTGTTTGTCGGCCACGAGGAATCGCTGTTTGAAGGTGCCATCTTCTAAGAATCCAAAATGATCAATCTGTAACAGAATGACCCAATTGTACAATTACTACATAATCATGATATAATTTCATTAATACGTCATTATTACTCTCAATGTGTTGCTGAAATGTGCTTCAAAGTTCATTAAAGGTGCCATAGCATTTTTAAAAGTCAATATATCATCGTCAAATCACTTGCTAACATGGTATAACTGCCGTAAACAAACAAGACCACTGTTAGCCTCTATCTCACACCAGTGGTATTGTTCATGCTCAAAATTAAGACTTTTCCCAGAAACCCCATTCCCCCTTGCTATTTGTCCTCCCTCCCCCTCCCTGGCATCGCTCCACCTGAGCATGAAGAAGGATAAGAGCCGATAACAGCAAATATACAGTCGAAAAAATATGCAGTTATAATAGTGCAACTGGAATAAAGCTGTGTACTACTTGGAAGAGCAATGGCCCTCTTTCAGTTTTGTGAGATCCACTCCACACCACTGCTGTGAGCTGGGTGTGATCAGTGGATGTCTGGCCATGTACCAACTCTAGTGTTGTGCAGTGACAATCCAGATGCTGGAAACTGCGGCAATTAGCCTCAATTTGTATTTAAAAAATCTGGAGCCGGTCTGAGGGATGCCACATTAGTTCCACTTTAGATGAGTTCTGAGATTTCCTTTCATCAGACCTCAGGGATTCTCGGGTATCTTCTCCTTTCAATCCTGTTTTCTCCATTCTTCGCCAAACAAAGACAGAAAGAAACCGATAACTTCACAGAGTAGACAGCACCATGAGGCCTGAGCTGAGTGCCACGGCGGAGTTGTCCAACCCTTGAAACAGACCCAACACTTAATACAAAATGTTTTTGTTTTGTGTTTTTTCTCCTCCCTCTTGCTCACTTCCCTCCTCAGTGGATACAAAAGGAGCCAGCAATTTTATGAGCCAATGACAGCAAAAAGATTCTGGGTCCTGAATGTGTTCATTCAACCCTCTACTCCTTAGCGCTTGGCAATGCTTTTGCAAAGTGTGAGCGGGACCATCAGATGATTTAAAGAAAAGGTTCAGTCTTTCAGCAGCAATTTATTTTCAAAAATGGCAAAAAATATTGGAGGATGCAGTGTGTAAAAGTGTTTTTGTCAACAAAGCATTTAACTTATTTAACCACCCGTCCTTTAAAAGGTGACTTTTTTGTGGGGTTTTCATGTTTTTCAAATGAAAGATATCTCATTTAAGTTAAAAAGTTATAATATTCCCATAAACATCTATGGTTGAATGTTCAATAACTTGACCCCTGGTGTGTACAGTAACACTTGCACCAACTCAGTAAGCACATCACAAAAACTATGAGACTGATTTCATAGCAGATCCACATCCTGCTAAATAGTGCCACCATGTGGTTATTGCAGGCGGCACTTGAGCGTATGTTTTCAGATAACATTTCATGCACTCAACCAGTACTGCAACAGGACAGGAGGCTGAGTGTGTTGTGTTACAGTCCAGCAAATGGAGCCCTGCCAGAAATGACCAGAGAACAGCCTGTAGTAAATTATAGCCGTCAATTTGCAAAAAGGATGCTAAAGGACACTTCCATTCATTGTCTGGAAGCAAAACGCAGTCAAGAGGATTTCCTCCGGGCAACTGCTAGATCACTTGCTGCTCTCTTCACGCCAACCCGTCCCACGGAAGAGATAGAGAAGGCTGTACGAGTGTGAGAAAATGGCAAGAGATCCATTTGTTAAAATGTCAAGTCTGCTACATTAAAGCCACCGATAATGATAAAAGGAAAACAGAGATATTAGCTGCTTACAGAGAAGCATCCTATTTTTCCTATATTGACTGGGAAAAAACAGACAAGACAATGGGAATCAAAAAGGAGGAAATGGTCTTTTCTATCTTCCTGATGGCTTGGCTGATTGGGCAGGATGGCGTGGGTTGGGTCATTGTCTCAAATACTGTTAAGTACATACACAATCCTAACAGTAAGCACTACCCTATACTAACTATTCTGTACACTGCTAATAAACACACTTTAGTACATTATGTGTGTATCAATATACTACATTTTGAAGTGTGTCTAGCTTGTTGTTGGTCTGCATGGCAGCATTAGAGCTAGTTTCTTTTTACTTTATTATTTATTTATTATTTCATATTTTCCCAATGTCTGCTCATTGGTTAAACTTCTGAGTCAGCAGGAAATTGTCCCTGAATGCTCAGCAAATTCAGGCTGATTCCATGATACCCGATTTGACTGACCTTTCACGTTTTTGTGATGGAAAAATACACAAGCCTTCAAATTAGCACGAGATTGTAAAACATCAATCTTAAGCAAAATGTGACATCATCAAATATTACCCCAACGTGATCGCTAAAGAGAGAGAAAACCACGTACAAAGTAGTTCAACTATAGAGTTTATCGTTCTATATCAGGTCTCATTGGCCCTGACCTTCCAGACCTGAGCACAATCACCTCATAAATAACTGTTATTCAATGGATACGTTTACCAGTCGACACGTTTATGAGGAGCGCCTGAATGCATCATCATTAGTTGTGTCCAAATTGTGTTCAGTACACAGACAATCAGAACACGTGTCTATACGTGTATACACGTGTATACTGCATAAACTCTGCTGTGAAAACTATCAAGGTACTACGTGATCATTTCAACAGATTACATTCAAGCCATAATGGAACGTGAATGTGGATGCAAAATGATACTGATCACTGAACCTAAGTAATAAGCAATATTCCCTCACATCCTGGCATTTTAAGTATTAAAAAAACATTCATTGCACTGAAAAGGCCTAGTAAGGACTATTTGATGTAGTGGAAAATGAAGTGGGTAAATTATGACCTCCAGTCGTGTAATCATCATGAGGCAAATCACCGTCAGTATGAGCAGAAATCAAGCATCTTTTCAGAAAAGCATTAGTTTGTGTTGGGGGGGTTCTTCAAAAGACTGAATCTGTTATACTTTACATCAATTTGATAGTACTTGCGTGCTATGAATTTACATTATAAAGCTAAAAGGTGGGTAAACTGAGTATAGGTGAGTTTGCACTACAGGGAATCGACTATTGACACAAACACAGTCTTGTGACTGTGAGTCAGGTTCACAAGTCACTGCACATGACACTTTGCTTACAACCACAATAAAGATGCAGTTCTTGCTGAAGTAAGACTATATTTTAAAAAAAAAAAGCTCCTGCACCCCCCCTGAGGAACAGCGTTTCAGATTCACTGGACCCTGGAGGCCTATTTAGGCAGGGAGCCAGGAGGGACAGTTGTACTTTGGCTGGCAGGAACAGAGCCAATTGTGCTGGTTTTCCCTCACTACAGGAAGTCAGAGTGAAACAGCTATTGTCTGTAGACACAACACATGAATGACTTTTACAGAATTATGGACGTGGAAAACTCAAGAAAGAGTAAGTGGTGTAGTTATGAGTACACAACAAACAATGCAGCTTGTGATGTAGAGGCAAATAAAGGCAAATAAACTCTGACTGCCAGTCAGTAATCATCATGAGGCAAACAGCCACTAATAAACAGAGTATTTTCAGAAATGCATCACTTCTTTTTTCCTTTAGAAGACCCAACCCTCAGTTCAACTTACCTACATCAGGTTGATGCTACTTCTTAAGACGTATACTATGAATATACATAGTAAAACTTTATGTCAGGCTAAAAATGGAAGTAAACTGAGATGCATGTGGGTTTACTCTCCACTAGATCCCTAAATGCGACCTATATATGTCAACGTTGCACAGGGTGCCAAAAGAGAACAGAAAAATGAACTGAAAGAGAAAGAAAGGAACCACTGCATGCCAATCATAACTGCAACAACTGCATTTCTTAAAGACTCGTGACATGTTGGTAAGTTGTTATCTCGAGAGGTATTTCAAACTCACCTGCTGGTCAAAGTAAAACGTTTCATAGCTGATGATGGGGTTCTCGGGGGAGTAATCGGGAGCGCCGAGCCTGGTGAAAAGTTGTGATTTAAGCGCGATCACGTGTAAACAACCGAGACCCAACGCTAGAACGAGCGTCGCTGCGGCTCTCCCCAAAGCCCCCGTCCTGCAGACAGACTTCATCACTGCAGCTGGTACCGTGGCTGTTACCGGCCCTTCACCAATTGATCTTCGCACAATGAGGTCGCATGGTCCTCGCGAAGGGAAGAGGAGACCTGTCTTGTTTCTCCTGAGAGGAAGTGAGAATTGCTTGTCAGCAAACCGAGAGGGGTGTGTCGCACAGCCGCTGACCTGGATTCAGCAGCCGAGGGTCTCTCTGTGCACCACGCATCGGTCCCGCCGTCCCACGGCTTTGTCAACTTTAATTCAACTGTACTTGGTCGTCTGGTAAACGACCTGGATCTGCTAGAGCACGGGCGGCTGACAGGAGCCTACTGTAAATAGACGCGCAAGGGCTGACGGGACTTTGAGTTCTGGACGTCCACGCGGTTGTATGTGTGCTCAGTATTGTATGGCAGGCCGCTTTGTCATGTCATAAAATGCACTAGTCACTATAAAATAGCCGCTGGTTATTTTTAGTTGCTAGTTACTATCCTGCCAGTTAAAAGGCACTAGTCACTAAACATAACCACTAGTAGGCTATCTATTTTTTAGTCAGTTGTCACTAATCCGCCAGTTAAAGCCACTAGTTACTCAAAATTGCCACTACTACTCGTTTTTAGTCACTATTAGCTGGTTAAATTGCACCAGTCACAAACAAGTAGCCACTAGGACGTTTTTTGTTGTTATTATTCACTATTCTGCCAGCTATTAGTCACTACTTAATACATTGAATAGGTACTAGTGACTGATAATTCTTACTAGTATTTTTTTCATTCCTTAATAGTCATTTATTTGTACAGCCCTTAATCACTGTTACAGTCTCAAAGGGTTCACAGTGCCTAACGTGAAATAATAAATGGTTAGTACATGTCATGTGGATCCTCACAGAGGACAAGGAAAAACTCCCAAATAAACCTTTTAGGAAAAAATGGAAGAAACCTAGGGAGGGATTACTCAGAGAGGGATCCCCTACCAGGACGGTTGGGCGTGCAATAGATGCTGAGTTTGGGCAAGCAGTGTATAGAGTATAATCCAATTGTTTCTAGTTAGTTACCAGTAACTATGTATTAGATAAATGTTGCTATTCCACACTTTACTAGTTACTATTCCAGTGTTACTAGTTCCTGCCGAACAAGAAAAAGTCATTTTTTATTCATTTTGATACTGTCACCATTATAAGAGACTAGTCAAAACTACAGTCGACATCTAGTTTTGACTAGTCAGTATCATCTGAAAAGTATTTCTTTTTTAAATGTCTAGTAACAATCGCAATCACATGGTGAGATAAGGAATAATAAAATGTGACCAAGACCATGAGATAATTAGTGTAATTATTTAATGTTATACAGAGTAAATTTAGGGATTACTTTGAACACATAAAGTATAAGAAATACAATATCCCAATAGTGTTTTCATTTGTACTTCCCATAATGTCTTGAAAAAGTTGCAAGGGATTAACAATGAGTACTTACTGTTAAATCTATGGTAAAAGGCAAAATAAAATACTTGCTGGCCAGCTTTACAAAGGGATTATTGAGGAAAAAAAATGAACAGTATAATATAAAAGCAAAGTGCCAAGATCAACTACGAGTCTGTACAACAAAAGACAAAATATAACACAAAAAATAAGTGTGCAGTATATGGCATTGTGCAATACAGTACATTACAATTATGGCAAGAATATAGAAGATACAAGTCAGACACTAGAAATTATGGCAGAACATGCTGGACAATCAAGAAATTTCATGAAAAAAACATATGAAATACAAATACAAGTCGTACACAAAACTACATGAACATACCCATTCAAACAAACAAAAAGTGATATAATTTCATGGCTAGGCGGCAACAACAAAGGCAGCACTTCACTACAATTGGTAAAATAAACGGTAGATGGTAGTTGAATAAAAATGTCAATTGATTAAATGATATATTTAATAATTCCTACTGATGAGCTGACAATTTAAGAGGACTGTTTCATACTGTATCAACTGACTTGTTATTGCAAGTACTACAAATATGCTCAAAAAGGGCCTAAGTTGTTAATGACATCACAGAATACTGTTTCCATGTAGTATTTTCATAAGTGTGTTTCAGTTTGTTATCTGACATGAAAACATATGTATTTTAGCAGCAAGTAAAAATGTTCTATTTGAAAGAAATATTTCACAGTTTGTAATGACACATACTCAAGAAAAATCAAATTATTATGAAGGTCAAAAACATCATCCGTTGTATGCGAATGAAGGAACTGAGGTGGGAATTAAAATGATTGTGCAACAGATTTTAGGTTAAGTTGCAAGTCCTGTTTGCAACTTGATGAGACTCTGTAATCGCTAAAACATACTGCATGTAAACTTATGGTTACCATTGACTGATAACCTTCACCGATGATTATGAAGCATGTGGTTAGCTATATTGAGTCTGTAACAAAACAGCTGGTAGAGCTTTTTACTCACATAATACTGCTGGTGAATGCTTTCATGAAAATGAAACCTTAAAAAGCAAACGACAAGGAGTTTACTGCCATTTCACTATGAACAGGACAAAATAGAGCCCTACACAAATTCAGTGAGCTTCTTAAACATATTAAAGAGTTCCTGGATGCATCAGGCAGCAAACAAAGCCAGATGAATTTTGCATCCTGTTGCATTGAGGACAAAATTCTCCTTAATGGCAGCAGCTTAAACTGTTTCCTCTGAACATACTTGTTCCTGAAAGGCCAAACGAAGGTTGATTGACTCCCTTGTACAGTTGAAGGTTAAAAAGGCATGGGACTAAAAGTGATGGGACTAAGAAGTGGCCTTACGCCAGATCAAAAGGACGGAGGCATGAGGCTCTGCCCTCTAGAATTGATGGCTACCTAGTTACCACGGCCATAAGGCTGAGCTCTCTCTAATTGAGGCTGCAGCAGCTCAAGTAAGTAATGGTTTTACCCTCACCAGGCATTGGGGCAGTGTCATTGTTATCCAGCGTGTTCTGTTTGGCCTCTCGAATTAGTTCGCAGGCCAGATCAAGGAAGAGCTTCTCGACATTGTCGGACTCTTTGGCTGAGGTCTCCAGATACAGCATGCTCTGAGCCTCAGCAAAGTCTTCAGCCCTCTGTCTGAGAACCTCTCTCTTCTCTGCCAGATCGATTTTATTACCTGTGAGGAATACACATATTATCTGTCAACATAACAAGTAAGTCTTTGGCTTCTCCCATGACAGCATGCATTGTCTTCACAATGGTGTGTGTGTGTGTGTGTGGGATAGATGTAAGCGAGGATGTGTACATGTGTGGGGTGTGACTGATTTTTTCCCAACAAAAAATGTCTGTTTGTCTGTTTTTTTCCTAGAATTTCCCTAGAATGGGATAGTAAAGTATGTCTCGATAAAGACATGATGGGCTTTGTGTTTTGTGAGCCTAGCCAACAGCTGCTTCTAATAAGGTCTCATTTGAGTGGGCTCGGAAAACTAGGACACATCCTAATATGAAAAATATAGGTTGCGCTGTTTTACTCTTAACGCACCATTAGCATGTCAAAATTTAAAAGTAGAAAGTAATGCTTGCTCACCGACTAATATAGTCACCACTTGGTTGTTAGCGTACTGCTCAATCTCCCTCAACCACTCTGGAAGGCACCTGAAGGAGTCCTCACAGGTAATGTCATAAGTAAGGATGAGAGCATTGGCACTACGGTAATAACTCTGAGTAATGGAGCGAAATCTCTCTTGTCCAGCTGTGTCCCAGATTTGCAGCTGCAAAACAAATGTTTGAAACGGTCACTTGTCCATCCATGCTGTTCTTTCAACACAGAAGGAGCATGCTTTTTTAAGGATAATGTGAAACTCTTTCTACCTTGACCTTTTCCCCTTTGATCTCCACAGTTTTAATCATGAAATCAACTCCAATAGTAGCCCCTTGTCCAGGTGGGAAAAGGCCCTGAAAACATAGAAAAGTAGTCTAATACTTTGTGCGTTCCTTTGTAATTCAATATCTCAAAACTCATAAGCATAGCACCGATACAAACCTGAGTAAAGCGTCTGACAAGACATGTCTTCCCAACTCCAGCATTTCCTATCAGAACTATTTTGAACAGGTAGTCATAATCTTCCATGCTCATGCTAAACTGGGGGAAATAAAAAGGAGAAAATGAATTTAACAGTTAGTTAGTTAATACCAAATCAACTCTCAACTACTCTGAATAAATTGGTCTCAATGGCATGTTGGTGCTACTAAATTAAAAAAATTTTTAAAAAAGGCCCTGATGTTTATGTGTTTTTAGATATAAGTCATTTTAAATGTGCAGAATTATTTTATAGTGAAGTGAAAAGCATATATCAGAGGCTAAAACTGCTAGTATGTAGTTCTTGAGTCTAGGATTAGTTTATTTGCACACATGCACTGATGTCATTGAAACCTTTAAGACATAAAGAAATCATCTGTCAGGGTGTGACAAAAAGGAAAATTGATCAAGACGATGAAGATACAAATTATGTCAAAACTCAACATGGAAAATGTTACCGAAACAGCAAAATGTAAGTCAGAAATCAATACAATCAATCAAAACAATCATTTAGAAGAGCCCTCATGGAAGAAATGATAATGATATTAGGAAAGTGAGAGTGTGGTAGTGAGTGGGAGTGAGTGTGAGGGTGTGTGTGTCTTTGTGTTTGTGAGGAAGATGGAGACAATGTGTGTTTAAGTTGTGCATTTGTGATGTGTGTTGCCTTTGTCAATTGTGGTTGACTGAGAGTTTTGAGGTTTTAGAGTTTTAGGTTACTGTCCCCTTAGTTGTTTTTTTAATTAAAGCATGTGAAGATACTGGCAGATTTGAAAGGAAATACTTTTAATTTCGACCCCAAAGTAATTTTCTAAACCGCACTAGGAACCTTTATTGTGGTATCATTTAGTAAGTTGTAGGACACCTTGTGAATGTATACACAAAAAAATGAAAACTCTTAACTATTTTACACCAACCCTAGCACAAATCTTAGGGACATAAATAATCCAACAGTGGTAATCTAACACTACCCATTTTAAATGTACCATTAAATACTAATACTTACTTTATTAAGTACATGCATAGGCTATGTGAAAAATATCAACATGCAACCCAACAATAAAATCAAACCTGAAGTCAATATTCCAAATCAAAGTTTGAACCTTAATGGAGCCCAGTGTTTTTTTCTTATCTTGTTTTTTCTTCCTTTGCCATCACTCATGTTGCAAGACAATCGGGTTAGTTTTTCAGTACTTTACAGAGAGTACTTCCCAATTATCTGCTCATTCAAAACTGGAATACAGCATAACATCATTGCTTTTGAAGTGCACTTAGGTTAGAGGAAAAATGCCTCCCAATTTGTTTACAAATGCAGACTACTGGAAAAGGTTACTCATCAACAGGTACTACTTTTCATAGTTAAGCATCCTGACTGTACTCTCCAAATAAGTGGGCTCTATTACTTACTTATTACTCTATTACTCTCACTTCTCTCGGTTTCATCAATACGCTATTCATGTTGCGTAATCCCTTGTTACAAATGAAGTTGGTACTGACATGCAATGTTAATAAACGTGATGTTTTGTCCTCATTGGAGGCTTCAGTAGGCCTGCAGAGAGCAGGGGTGTTAGGGGGCTGTGCATCACTTTGGAGGAATTACGGAGCCATGAGCGCTCAAAACATTGTTGCAGAGAATACCGTGCAAAGTGTATCGCAAAGTTATATAATGGCTCTTTTCAGTGACTGTCAACCACGTCAACAACAGACACAGCACAGGTTTTTTTTGAATAGCTGTGCACATGATTAATAAAATGCAATTATATTCTCTGCAACAGTATAAATCTACACGGAGATCAGGGCCTAACTAATAACTAAATAAGACGCTAATATCCCCTTCTAAAACACATTTTAACTACTCGACCTAGCTGCAGCTGGCAAAATATGGTATATAGTTGACTGACGATACTATTAAATAAATCATGTTTTATAGCTAACGTCAATTGAAAACGCGTGCAATCACTGTTATATTTTCATTCCCTGTGTCGCATTTTCGTCTTCGCCCTTTCGTCTTGTTGTGTAATGCAAAGTAGCTGCATCGTGTCATCTCATACTGCGATGATTAGAGATCATATGAGACATTTCTTCACAAGAATGTCTCGTTTCAATCTGGGTGGAATAAGGTCGAAGCTAGCAACAGTAGCAACTAGGAAGCTACCGTGTGACTAGCCATTTTGACACTAACAGAAGATACAGGAGGAAAACATCAACGTCAGCCTTAAGGATCGAACTTGAAAATAAATTGCACTTACCAAAAACCCGGGGATTTCCCCCGACTTAAAACTACTTGATATGCATAGGTCAAGTCATCAAATGGGCAAAGCAACTGCTGGGTTGGGCATATTCCTCTATCCTCAGCAGCTCAGCAGCTCGTCTCGCTACCGAGGACTGCACTTCCAATGATGTCATCAGTCCGTGATGTGCGGCGCTCTCAAAAACGTAAAATTTCATATGAATAAATATTTAAAGACGAGTAACATTCATATGATTGCGAAAAACAACGAATTGTCTAATTTTATTTAGAATAGTAAAATATATACCCGATAGTAATCCTCTAATAAATGTTACTATACTATACATAAATCACAGATAAGTATAACGTTACTATAAACATATCAAAATCTAAAGTTCATATAGGTGCACTATAGCGATACATTAAGGATTAAAATACAATACAATATGATAAGGTCACTATAAACTTGCTATTGAGTACCACAGACACAAGTTACTAACGTTACTACTAATACTGCTGCTGATGCTACTACTACTGATATTGATACTACTGCTAGTACTACCACTTCTACTATTAGCACTACTACAGCTGCTACTACTACAAATACTACTACTGATATTGCAACTACTACTAACGTTACAACTACTACTACTGATAACATTAGCTACTTATACTGCTATTACTGCTGGTTGACCGCAGTTACTGCTACTACTACTGATACTAGCGTTAGTACTACTACCTACGACTACTACTACTACTACTGCTACTACTACTACTTCTCCAGTTGCTTACAGCTAGTCCACATATTTTGCTGGGAAATTATTTTCTAGTTTTTCATGTTAATGTTTCCTCAAACGTGTCGCAAAATAATAACTCCCCACTCTTGTTGGTTGCTAGGAGACCAAACTAGCACCAGTGAAAATTAGAGCGGAACTACTGGCGTCTGTTGTGTTTTTTTGCCCGGCTGTCTTATTAGGTTGCACACTATGCCCTTGACTTCCTATGAGAGGTGATAGCTCAGAAGAAGGCATTTGGGAAGTCAGGTAAATCTTCGGATCGGGGGAAATTCTCGCCATGGGGTTCGTACCAGACGAGGGAAAGGTTCTCTGTCCACCGGGAATTGTGAACAGGAACTCCGTATGGCTGGCTGGCGTAGGCTGGTGCTCAGCGATGCTTCAAAATGCCATTAACCGCAGGCCGCCGCTAAAATCAGGTTAGCATGTTAGCTTCCCCTCTCCTGCACCTATGGTACACACTTCTGTCAAGCGTATGTAACTTCTAATTAAAAATGTGCTAGTTTTTGGCCTCGACGACCTCCCCTGTCATGACACCGCTACCTTGAAGTCAACACATAGCGTTGTATGGTTTGTTATGGGCATGTTATGGGGCAGCAGAAACATATCTGACACATCAATGTTATTGTGTGTGGGTGTGTGGTTACCCTATCTGCAGGTCCTTAAAAACTACACTGCATGTCCACTCTTACATTAATACAGAACAGGGTTAGGAGTACAATATGCATCATATCTGCTTTACTAAATACAATTGGACTTAATATACCTTAGCAATTAATTTCCTAGTGTCATTTTTCTTATACTGTTCATTTATAGTTTGATATGCTTCATTACCCTGTTCAATCAAGAATGGTCAGGTTTTGCCAGATTTATTTTGTTTGGTTTTAAAACTGACCTTAAATTCAGTTCCAGATAGGATAAAAAAAATCTTATCTTCTTAAATTTAGCTTTATTAAACTGTCAGATATACTGTTTCCTCTTAATACTGATAAGTGTAAGTGATTGTGATCCATATGAGTCTATGTAGGCTTAATGGAAGTTCTAGGAGGCTTCAAGTAATTGGTTCTTTGTGCTTTGAGTGTTGCAGATTTGACAGTCTTGTGTTGTGAAGTATGCTTAAAACACTCCACACTGTCTGCCATTTACAGTTTTCCTATTTTTTTTTAGGTGTCCACCGGCAATTCCTGCTTGCAACGATTGGTTGGTTCATTGGCTACCATATTACGAAATATGAAAATTACACCTATGCCAGACTTGATCGGGACATGAACGAGTATGTAAAACTCCACCCAGAGGAATTTGCAATGAAGGGTAAGAAGTTTTTTTCTTTTTTTGATAAATGATGATACACAACGACCCATCAACAACACAACAAAGGACGCCGTACCCACTCCACCCAAACAAGCCCACTATTGCAAAATCATGAATGCAATTAGATTCACATTCGTATCATTTTGAATGTCTAGACACATTTTTTTACATAAATCCTTCTGTAAACCTGTTAATGTGATGATGCACATTTTGCACATCCTGTATACAAGTTGTAAAGTTGGTATATTTTAATATTGTAACACTCTTATGTGCTGTAATTCATATTTTTTTCATATTTCTACTTATTATGTTGCGGTGTTGTAATTGTTGGTTGTGTTATGTTTGAATATCCCCCTTCTTATTTCTCCTCTATTTGCTGTATCTGTTTGCTGCTACAATGACACAGTTTCCCATTAGAGCTCATTAAAGCTTAATCCTGTTTGCTGATGCTTTGGCATGGAAAGCTGCAGTGCTCTTAGCAGATTATATTAATCATTTATTTATAAGACAGTTTCAGAACGAGGTACAGCCTTTCCTATAACCATAGCCATTCATGATGCAACACATTGTAAAGGGTAAAGTTGGGAATAGTTGATATTAATGACAATTATTTACAAATCTGGTTTCTTAATGTGCAAAAATGGATAGAACATGTTGAGAGCTCAGCAGACTTATAAATTTGTTTTGTCTTAGACAATATTGTCTAATCATGTGCCTCTTTTCAAGGTCCCAGGGTTCCTACAAAGGTCTGGAAAGTATAGAAAGTGAATTTGATCATTTCCAGGTCTTAAAACTTCAGAAAAAAGTTTAAAAATGAAAGGATATTATTCTTTAGTTCAAACACACGCCTACACACTATGTTGTAGACTCACTGTGATTTCATATAGTGCAATATTTGCTGTTGAGAGGGATGATCTGAGGCATCCCTAAGCATTATTATATATATATATATATATATATACCACTATGTGAATACATCACTTATTGATCAAGACCAAGACCTCAATCTCGAAAGGAACCCCAATTGTCTGTGCCATGATTTCAGTGTTGTACAAAGTGCTTTGGGACTTCTGTAGGGCTAGAGAGTAATTCAAAGTTAAAATGTTTGTGTGTAATGCAATTATATTCTGTTTTCCTTTTATCTCACCAGAAAAAAAGACCTTTGCAGAGATTGTGGAGCCTTTCCATCCTGTGCGCTAAGCGTTGGCGAGGTGGAAAAGAGAGAATCTTTTGCAGACTACCATCTGTCTGTGGTCCTTTTTGTGAAAGCTTTCTGTCACATATTGTGTGGAATATAGTTATGTATATAATAAAAACTGTACCAAACTTGAAATCGTTTTGTTTCAACTGAATTTTCCACACATAAAATGAGTCAGTATTTTAGACACTACATTCATCCTGGACTGCTGTGTTTCTTAAAACCCAACCAAGTACTGATCTGTTTCTACATGAAGAGTGTTGCCTGTAAAGATTCAATGCATAGTATTGCTTTCTCCCAGTGGGCATTGTAATTAGTAACTCAACAGGTACAAATGATCAACTTTGGCAAAGCACTTTTATTCCATTTCGTCAAGTCAGAAGCATGGGGTTATTAAATGTAAACAGTTTGACATTTGAGATGTTGTGGTTAGTTTGAAACATTTACTTGACGTTTTCAAAAGCCAAAGATTTTGCTTGACATCCACACATCTGACTGCTAATTTGCCACTCCGATGATGTCCATATATTTATCTGTAAGGCTCTGAGTCTTCATAGTGAGGTTGCCCATCACAGAAAACAGTCCTCTCAGGTGGAAGCGGAAGAGGGTTTCTGGATCCGTCTCCAGGAGGGGCTCCAGCGTCTTGTTCAGAGCTGTGTGGGTCTTGGTGTTGCGGTCATCCAGGGTAACGAGGCCGCTCTCCACTGTGGTTCTTATGGCCTTCAGCATCAGGTAGTTGTCATACAAGTCTTTGCAGGACTCCTCTGCTGCTTCACAGTCCCATAGCTCATCAGAGGGCACGTCGCGCAGAAGGCTTGGCAGGAGGATGGTCTGCTCCATCTCTCTGACGGCTGAGCTGTATCGCCTCACTGCCAAGAGCAGACAGCTTTTGTTGAATTTGGCCTCGGCAGACTGCATGGTTCCAGTTGGATTTGGTTGGCTGTTCCTGTGCTGTGGTGGCGTCGCAGGAGTGTGCAGTGCAAAGCCATGAGGAGAGACGCGGTGAATTTATACGATATGCCTGGGGTGGGTCGATCGGTACAGTTATGTAATTGGATGGTCTGATATATTTAGAAACGTGAGTGCTTTGTTGAGTCAAGTTCTTATCTGTATTTGATTTTCACAACCTTCAATTTCTTAGTTTGTAACTGTCTGACCAGCGTCCACCAGTACCATGTTGTGTTTAATCATTAACCAGGCAGACACATGCCTGTGAATGCCAGCATAAGGGATTTACTGTTGATTCATTCGAGGTCAGATGTGAGCTGATGGATGTCAAGTTCTGGCATCATCCAAAGGAGAGAGACTTGATGTTAAGCCAGGTACAGCTTTGTTTGTCTTCCATGTACTGCTAGTACATGTACTTCTTTTCTTGTCTGTTTGCACATAATATTCCAAAGGTAAAACGAACTTGCCTGAGTTCGTATTAGTCTCCAAATTAAAAAGAAAATATAAAAATATCTTTAGATCGGCCTGATTTAATAATAATTTTATAAAGCACTACTGGGTCTTTTTATGTTTCCTCCTCCAAATGATGTTGATGGTCAATTCCTTTCATGTGTGAAATGCTCTGAAATTTTCTGCACAAATGGAGATTAATATTCTGCACGGACGTTCAGTCCTTTGGCAGACGAGTTCAGCAGAGGAGCCAAGCGCCACATTGCACAAATATCCAAAATGCAATCTCACTTAAGAACACAACTTGGGTTTTTTGCTAGAATAGGGCAACAGATCCTAAGTGCAGCTATATGATTTAAATTATACCTCATATAATGATGTATATTTAGGATTTGAAGTATCCTAGTTGTTATTGGCCTTTATCGCTTGAGATCTGTTTTGATATTAAAAATAGAAATCAGCCATTGAACTGTATAATAGAATGATGTATTGGGCCTAATACCTAAACCCAAATTGTCACAAGCCATGTAACCTAAGTAAAATGGTAGGCTGTTTCATTTAATTTAACTTATTGGTGCATGCTGTCTCATTTGGTATAAAATGTACCAAATAAGTTACATTATTGAATGAACGAGGCCCTCACAGTCATGATTAATTGTGAAGTATATGCACTGATTTTGTTCACACGTGGACAGATACACTGTTGGTATTTAATCACAAGGAACATGTGCACTGGGGGGTTGTGCAACCTTTAATACATCTGAGAATAACTGACCTTACTTGCCTCCACCAGATCTGTTTCCATCACATCCAATTAATCACCTGATTTACTCACAAGATGGTGCCCTTGAGCAATGCCAAGTTCCAAGTTTCTGAACCTTGCCTTCGTAGGTCGATTGACCTACAGCCAATGATGCTTCAAAATGCTGTGATGTTTTTTCGTCTTTTTTTTTTTTTTTAAACACCCTAATTGCCTTTTGTCACTCCTGAATGATTAACACTGTCCACCATTTGCAGTTGTTTTCCCCATCTATATAACACAACAATTGTGTGATACAAAAAAAAAAAAATGCACAAATACATATTGTGCTATCCCTGTATGATGAGAAAAACACAAATACCATTCTGGAGGATGTATTACAACAACATGATGTATTATTTTTGCTCAAGTATACTTCTGTATCTTATTCTGGAGATAAATGAAAGAACCATACAGTAAACCATCCCACCATCACTGTTAGAAATCCATTCTACTTATTCTTCTTTAAAAAAAAATAATGCAAGGAAACATTTTATACAAAAAGACTGTATTGATGGTTAAGGCAACATTCATAAAGCAAATACAGTCAAAACTTATTACGCTTCATGTAAATGATGACAAACATTTTACAATCATTCCATGATTATGCAGTTACCATTACATTTTCATACAGCCTACAGTGAAGTTTTCAAGCAAATTTCAAAAAACATAAAACAAGATAATAAAAAAAAATCATTGTGCGAGAGTGTTTCATGTAATCATCCATAAAATGGAAAATAATTGTATAATTTAGTTCCCATTTGCAATAGGAGTCGACCTATGCTTTTGTTGTGACGATTTGAGAAATAACCAATGAGTCAGAAAACTAACTTTGACTGGACCAATTGCATCTAGAATACAAATATGAACACAAAGAATCAGAAATGTGTCCAAGACATTGTAGACTAAAGTTCCCCACTCTGCCTGTCACTTTGTATTTACCAGTTCTGCAATCCTAGAAACTCCCTACAGCATTTAACGGTCAACAAGTAGCTCAAAGTGATTTTTCCACCTTGTAGGTACTTTGTGTCTGCTCATGCCTTGATGGGAACCCAGAAGCAGATGGGCCTCCTCTCACTGAGACTGTCAGAACACATCACCTGGTGAAGTGTTTGAAACCTCAACTAAAGTGACGGGCCAACATACTGGACATGTGAGAGCAGCAGAGGGAAGATGAATTCTCCGCTTCCCTCAGGTGACATGCAGAGAGATGATATTGGCAAACAAGTGTTCAGGACCCCTCACCCC